>JAVTVY010028109.1:0-10310 GCA_036873755.1 Hanleya hanleyi
AATTAGGCGGGACCCATACAAGGTCCAGTTTTCGACACCAGATGACCACATTCGGACAAAATGGTCAGTTTTCCACACCGGACGTGCCGCCATCTTCAACCAGGAGGCAGACGCCGCCATCTTGGATATGTCCCATAATACACCGGGTCAAAATACTCGCTTCTGATTGGCTGAGGGCAGCGCCCCACACAAGCGGAAGTGAGCGCCAGACAAATGAGGATTGTTGGATGGAAAAATAGGCCGTTATCTACTCCAAATGCATTCCATCGCACCTCCGAAACTCCCGCTTTCGTTAATACTCTCACTGATGACGTCACCAGTGATGTCACACGTGGGAAAAAATTGGCACTGATCCAATTATAAAACACGTTCTTTCGCTACTACTCGTACTGATGACGTCACCAATGACGTCACAGATGCTGTGGACATCCCGCAAATCGTGGGAAAAAATTGGCACTGAGCCAATTATAAAACACGTTCTTTCGCTACTACTCGTACTTATGACGTCACCGATGACGTCACAGATGCTGTGGACATGCCTCAAATGGAGTGTACACCCCGAGAACTGCAAGATGACACAGGTACGCGCGCATGCATGCGATGACGTCATTTCCGAGCTCTGAGCTCCACAAGCTTTGAGCTCCAAGAGCTCCGATCCAAGAGCTCTGCCACACGGGAGCTACCACCACCACCGGGCGTTGACGCTTTGGAGCTTTGGAGCTCTTGGAACTCGGAGCTCCGGAGCTCTTGGAACTCCTTTGTCCACCGCGCATGCGCACAATGACGCTATTTCAACCCCACACCCAGCCCATCAGATGCCCCTTCAGGACTGCTTCACATTGATACCTCATCCGACCCAATCGGACCATCCATACCCCATACAGGCATTTCCCCGTATAGATTTAATATGAGCTCTCTTGAGCTGGTGGCGACCCCTGTCGGATGCTTCAAGGAAATCAAGAGTTACCCCTCAAGTGTAAGTGCAAAGAGGGCAATACGACCTTTTTTTAGCTTTTAACTACTACTCACCAGGACAGAGACAAGTGTGATATCTTAGTGAAAATAATTCTTTAGCCGCGTTGAGTACAATACGCATAAATAGCAATGTTGAATTGTTTCATATAACGGTTCATTCACTGTATTAAACCATTTGGAAGAAAATAGTCAATTCAACAAATGCTCGTCAGGCAACCGCGCCGATCAGACACCGGCAAAGTGTTGGATATCGCCATGGATTGTCAAATATACGAAATAAAAATTGTGCTAATATGGGGCTAATAATCCATATTTTGCCATTATTAGGAATGCAATCTTTGCACTTCAAAATGTATAATATTTTCACATTCATAAAAGATCCTATACTATATGTTAAAATCCACCAACGTCTAGCGTTATATTCTCACTTTCACTGGGTGTGCAGTGGGGAGGTACATGTTTTTAACCCTGGTGGAAGAGACGTCTTAATACAGGGGTTAAGACAGTCTTATATTCATATATGATAAGATAAGAAAAAAAATAGGGTGTGGACACAACAATTAATATCTTTAAAAAAATGACGGGCAACGAAGTTTAAATGGCGTGCTTATCGAGTGATCCTGAAGGACTTGAACAACTAAATTTTGCCGTGTTCCCTCTGTGAAAAGACATTTCTGTACCGGTATCGAAGAAATATTTTGCTTTATATGTTAACTGACTATATGTTGAGATATTAACTTACCTTTGTGACTGCTCAGATTGAGTACTTCTGTGCTGCGGAAGATACAACTGTTGTGTTTGTTTCTAATGCTATTTTGGGCGCTCCGAGTCAGGCTAATGAAGAACAGTGCAACCATGTGTCATTTGAGAATATATCTATTGAGATCCTGCAGAACACCAACCTCATATACGCAGGCGGGCTTCCATCCTTCATATTATCACCTAGATCTAGTTCTACCCCTTCGTATGAGGTTACACACCACTAAGAAATCTAAATCTATTTACTGCTTATATAGTTAAAATTGGTCTGACACATATCCTTAAAACTGTATTCCCAAAATGTCCACGCCATTAATAAAATACCTTGTCAGATTGGCATCTGCCTCTATATATAAAACGAAATTATGTACCATTTTTCTAGGTCACTGTTAGCAGAAGAGAGGTCATAGCATCAGCATCACCATGGCGACGGCAGGGGTTGTGTTATGAAAAATAAAACTAAAAAAAAAATTTACACGAACCAATTCACTTCTGGAATGAATATGGTTCAATGGCGGTAGTCGGTCGTCTATTCTCCGAGATAACCCTAGGGACAAAACATCTGTATAACCATGAGATATGGCAGGCCAAGTGTTGCAACATTCAATAATACATCTTTTTTCATTCAATCAAACATATATTTATTCAATTCTGATTAAATTTATATTCAATAATTACAAATATATGCAAAGATTCATACATGTCCTGTTGGAATCTATATTTATATGCAATAACTTAAAATTTGTTTATTGAAAACCTTTTTCGTTCAGTTACATTTTTTTATTTCGTTCGATAAGTTTTTTATGCGATGTTTTTTTTTTATTAATATTAGAAGCAGATGTAAAAAGTATGTGCAATAATTACATTGTGGGTAATACCTAACCTCGTCTATTTGGATATGTAACGAGTCTTTTTATTGGCTATTGGAAAATCGACAGCAAAAATGGCGGCATCTTTGACAGTCAATTTGCCTCCATCCACAGGGATAAATCTCGTCTTTGGCTGTCGAGGTCGTCTTTGATACTGTTTGTCTGTCTCCATTCTTAGTATCAAATCACAAACAAACGCCTTGAATGTAGGGAAACTGACCAAAGACACCCTCCAGTCACAATTCCCTGGGACCATTGTGAGAGAGAGACTGCCTGTGGCTAGCGGCGACTGCGAGTGCGACTCCATGTTTGGTACTTTCAGTTTCAGCCCGACTTTCAACCCGATGGCTCCAGAGAATTGTGACAGAAGGGTCTGTTTGCTCAATTTGCCACATTACAGGGAAATTTTTGTGATTTGCCCCTGTGGATGAAGGCAAACCGACACAGATCTCACAGATATGGCCATTTTCGCCGTCGATTTCTCAGTAGCCATAAGCATCGTTACATATACAAATAGGCGGGGTTAGATATTACCCACAATGCAATTATTGCACATATATTTTACATCTGCTTCGAATACAAATAAAAAGCAACGCATAACAAAAATTATCGAATCAAATAAAAAAATGTAACTGAACAAAAACGATTTCGAAAGCACAAATTTTAAGTTATTGCATATAAATATAGATTCCAACAGGACATATATGAAATCTTTGCATATATTTGTAATTATTGAATACAAATTTGATCAGAATTGAATGAATATATGTTGGATTGAATATAAAAATATATTATTGAATATTGCAACACTTAATTGGCCTGTGATAATGAGTTGGCCCAGACGGTCAACCAGTGCAACTATAGAGTCTATTATACGAACAGCGCAATCTCGCTCCTTCAGTGGCACACACCTGCTGTCCCTGTGGTTGATATACCGCATGGAATCATTATTTCATGCATGATTCATTAGCATACGTCACGCCTCTCGAACCTCGTGACCTACTGGTACCACCAATCAAAAGGCCTGAACAATCTAGCCCCAGAACTCACTTGCTGCGAAAGTGACCTTTGGCCTAGTGGATTTCTGGGAACGGAAATTGGACCACGTTCGCACATGCGTAGAATTAATTTTTGGCGGAACTTCTCTCCAACATGCCTGCACCCTGTAGGGTTGACCATGTCGCCCCACGACACCAACTACTATTATTCATCTAAACATGGAAAGGGTTTGTATAATTTGAATGCGTTATGTTCTTAGGATTGAAATCAACTTCATTTCACAATAAAATGCGACCGAATCGCTCGATTATTAAAGGCACTATTCCGTAGCCGGCTCACTACGTGATCGCCATACGCTCCCCACGGGTGACTTTTTGTGCGTTCTATGTGAGAGGCTAAGTTCCGCCAATACGGAAATAGTCAAACGTGAGATTGCGGCCAAAAATGCTATGCAATTATCATTCTCGTCCCGCGAGAAGAGTCTCACGCTTAAATGGTATACCTCCCCCTCCCCCCACCCATCATAATTTGGGGGTGACCAGAGCGTACGATTTTTCAACCAGTAACGGATTCTTATTCAGAATTGCTAGTAATTTCTTTGACCTTAGACCGTTTGGGTTCCCCTTGACGTGAACATACATTGTCAAGGTGGTCTATTAAAATTGTTTGGAATTTCAAATTGTGTATTGACTGTCAATGAAGTTACCAGTGGACGGAAGAGGGAGTCTCGCTGTCAAAATTGTGACCGGGCTTACATGAGAGTCGTGATTACAACACATATAAGGCTCTTTGTTGAGATTGTGGAATAAGGCGATAACTACACGCAGGCGTACAGACAGCTTGCATCTGTACGTGTCAAATAAAGAATTCAAATTTTAGTCACGTGTCACACACAGCAACTGTGATTGGACATCGAGGAAAGGCCGTCAATACTCGCTCGCCCGGGGATTCTTTTCAGCGGAAGCGTCTACCGGAGGGCTAACGTTGGGCATGGCTGTCACTTCTGCGATAATGCAACAGTGTTTCTGTTTAATTAGTTCCCAGTGGTGTTTTGGTCAAAAACCACCGCAAAACCCGCCGTACTTAATATGCAGTAAATTGGCTGAGCACATCTTCAGGAAACTATGTTCCTAATATTCGCCGCCACAAATGACCCACCACACCAGGTAGCCGGACCTTTTCGCTAAAACATATTTTAAAAATCAGCATACGTTCTCCACCACTGTTTAGATACGACAGTCAGAGATACGGTCATTCTGGCCGACACCATTACGGCAAATTCTGGAGACGGTCAATCAAACTGGCCCATATTTTTTCCTATTAGGATTTGGAAAGGTGGTTCTAATAGTCCCGAGAGCCAAATATAAAAGAAACATTTTTAAATACATCACAACCAATTTGTGATCAAGTCAGGGATGATGGCTAATTAATTTTCCCTGGAAGTTAAGTCGTAATTATGAGCCCAAAAAGAATCATTGGTTTGTGAAATAGCCAAAGGATAGACTACTGTTTGAATTAAGAACAGCAGGACTGGTTCGTGCTGAATTACGGCCAATTGCTAAAAGAGTTCGTTCCCCAAACAGTCCAATAGATGAAGTCCTGAAGAAATACATGGAAGGTCGTCCATAATCGCTATGGTTATTAAATGTTTTATTAATAGTAAATATGATTTTTTCAATAATGTAGAGTTAAGGGATGAGAAAAAATGGTTAATGTTGAAATGCCTGGTTTCAACCGTCTACAAATGCTATTGGTCAAACGAAGTCACTTGCCTTCAGTTCGGATAATTTACTTTGTATCAAGTCAAGCCATACGGAGTGATATTGATATTGCAGTCTGGTTGACTACCTTATGCTGTGTGAAATTTCAATGTTGTATAATAAATTGCTTCCGAAATATCACAGAAAACGTCTGGAATACATTATCTGGGACAGACAGTAGTGTACCCCCTGGAGGTACCATTTGGCAAAACGGCGTATCCTGTACGACTCGGACGTCCCCAGAAAAATGTTCCCAGAGCCCAGATGACGCCATCTTCTCTAAAACCAGAGGTATCTCTCACTCCACACGGCCTCGGATAATGTGGGACATTAGTACCTCGTTACGCACTGCTAGGACAGTAGTATATAAAGCGGAAATTGGTGCCGATTATAGGGGGCGCTGTTACCGGAAGTGACCTTTGACCCCGGCGCATGCGCAGAATATCGGATACAAATAGTGCGCAGGGGTGAAAGGTCACTCCGATACGAATCAGGGGAGATAACTCTGTTTGAAAAACAGCGCCCCCTATAATCGGCTCCAAGTTTCCCTATTACTACTTATCAAATTGACGTGACTATGACGTCACATCCGGTCACGTGAGATCCCGGATGTGACCCGGATCTCACGTCGCTAGGGTCGCTAGTTTACACTCTGACTTCAAGGTGGCCTCTGTCTGGGTAACAGGCGGGTCGTCATCGGCAATCCTGGGTGGTATGGGATTATTAGACTAAGAACATGTAGCCGTGCGGACGTCTCGTTACGGCTTGAAATGATTGCATGAAATGGTCGCTGATATGAGGATAAATTCGATTCCCAAACACGCGAATCTGCGCTCTGTCGATGGGATTAGTGTACAACACAAAGTATTGGCAGTTCAAGGCAATATATCTGGACGCCTACCCTTGATGAAATAGATTTTGGGTCAAATAGATGACGGACAGATAAGATCCTTTGGTAAACAAGTCAGAGATGTTTGAATTGTCTTTGGCCGCACCCATTGAATCATCCATTACTTCCACGTTGATCTGCTCGGGGTTGAATTAATACGCTTGAACGATATTCTGAGGAATGCCTCTGATGAAGCTCACATTCTTTAACCTCGTAGTTTCTTAGGCGGTCTGCCACTGGCTGTTGCGCCAGACAATGTAGGTATAGCTGCTGGATGCTTCCTCTACGAATTTGATTACACAGGATGTTTTTCTACACCTCGGCGTGCCACTGACCATCCATTTATGGGAATGCATTTCTCGACATGGTGAACCCATAGGGGAACTCAGCTGTGTCTCTTGGTTGTGTTTACATTTAATGTGTCTGAGTATATTGTCGCGACGACGAGAGAGTTTCTGACATATAGTATACGTATACCCCAAAAAGCAACCTCAACTGCTCTTCCTATATTGCTTCACGCCTGCGCATGCACAGTGACGCGACGGACCAAATCACCACCCAGTCTGACTCTACACCACGAGCGCTTCAATATGTTATACTGCACCGTCCATTTGGACCACGGATGACTCACGTATACCCCCAAAGTCAGGCAACGGCCCCGAATCCTCTCCAATCGTGCTCTACGGCGTCAGCCAGAATATATACCCACTCTCTATATTTTACTCGTTAAGAAAATTGACCACACAATTCCCACTCGAAAAAACACCACCTTAGTCTGAATCTACACTATATAATTACCGTGAACTATAGTGCTGAAAAGTTGGCGGTCATATCCGAAAAGTTTCAGAAGTTGTATAGCATCGGCATTAAGCTCCTTCGTGACCAGTACATGTTCTTAAAAAACGAGATTAGATTCGACAAATTCCAGCAAAATTAACTCAATAATCAAGTAAAAGCCACCACAGAACACGAGAAATGTCACATCATTTCTAGCCGTGTCGCAATATGCTTCTGGTTTAATCCCAGATTTCGCCACCTTGACCTTTTGCTTCGTTATTCACCATCACCTTCATAAGACTCTTATAAACTGAACCAGACAGGAGCCTATATCTCGGCTAGCACAGCCCTTATCCTGACTGAATCCTGTTGGAAAATAAATGATAATCATCTAGAACTGCTGCCGTACGGACCCCCAAGAAGCCGTGCCATTTTTATCTTCTTCTCTGTGTTGTACCCGAATTTTACTTTCGGATCCCATAACAGTCGTTCTTATCACTATTAGCTTTCTTGTCATATTGCTACACACTTCAGTTTTCCCCTCTCTGTATGACTTTCTTTTTGTTTTATTTGACGCCCATATCAAATGTTCAACTTGCTCAAATCTTCAACGTGTCCTGTGTTAGGAAACACTTGAACCTGTCAAACATCTATCGCGTGATTAGTCCGCGTTCACCGGAGTGGGATCCCATGTATCAATACTCTCATCGACGAAAGCGGTAGGCCAGCTTGGAACGAAAAATCGGTTTTTCACATTTCCACGGGTTTCTTACTTGAAACCTATTTACTTGCCTATCGCCTTCATCCCCATGATAATATTTGTTACTGTCGAGATTATATGTATAGGCAACGCACATACAACTGAATTATTTTTCCCACATTTTGTGGACAGACAGCTTTTTTTTATTTTGAAGCCAGAACGATCTATATTGCAATTACAAGCGTCTAGTCCGTCATTCATAATCCAGCCGTCGTCCATTAGAGAATATCCGCGTCCATAATCCAAAGACCTATTCCATTTCCATATAACAGTATTGGCACCAAATTCAAAAAGACAAAAGTATACATAAACATAGGCTTGTTTCCTGCAAGAGAGAAGCGGTCAACAATTTTCAATGATGCCGGCAAGACATCATGATGTTCCAAAATATCAAATCCGTATCCGTATCCCCACCCCATCCCAGCCCTCGGCAGAGTCAATAATTGGTCCAATATGCCAGATTAAACGCAACATTAAGAGGGTGAGCGAAAACAGTTACGGCGTACAAGAAGTCCTATTACCCCAATGACAAATATACTGGCTGCATATTCCTAAAAAAAAACAACAAAAACCAAAAGTTTCCGTCAGGATCTGTCTCCCAACCACGCTTTTATTGTGGATGTTTATCTGAATATCTTGAATGACATTACCACACGATTCCTAGCATCGGCTTGAGGGGTATTAAATACAAATAATTTAGAGTGATACAAATAATCAAGCCATTTGTTGGAAAAAATGCTGAACTATATCACCGCCAGATAGAAAAACGGCCCAAACGAGATAGTTTTAATACAGGGAAAGTTCGTATTAGACTAAATACATCTGAGACCCGACGCCGGCCAAGCGCTTCATTCTCCACCATGTTGATAAGTCACAAAACTACAATAACAACGATTTGTACAGAGGGCAAGCCTCGAGGACGAAACGTTAACCAGCAGAATATCGCTATATTAAATGCAACCTTAAAAAGGTGGTGGAAAACGATGCTGAAGTACTGACAATAAGTCAAATGACAAATATATTGACTGCACATTTCTAAACACATCACAAGAAGCAAAAGTGATCATTGTGATATCCTTGATATGATTTTATGTTTCACGTTGCCTATTTGATTTGAAAGATTACTTTCAAAATGCGTTGTTAGCGTTATTCTTTCTACAGCAGTTATTAAGTACCGGTAAATAAACTTTCAAAATAGTCACTTTGCCTCGTTTATTCTGGATTTCATTTGTTGAACAAAAATTAATAAAACGCTAAGGTCAGACTTAAAACATCAATATCTCAGGAACCAGAACCTTCATATCTCACCAAAACAAAGTGTCTAATTGCCATGGAAACCATCCGAGAATTATTGGGATGTCTTTGTCGTCATTTTCATCTGACGACGATACAGCTCACCAATCCCCAGTGTACGAGTTGTCACAGCGACACAGCTCACCAATTACCAATATACGAGTTTCCAGAGCATTTCCATCATAGCTCTCTAGATGTGTGCTAGTTGCCACATGAACAGGTACAATAAAAGCGTATCTGAGATACAAGACATATCACGAATTGTTAGATTCTTGGTATGTGCTTTAGAATAGGTTAACCTGAAGACTATACTGTGAAGTCATGTGGCTTTGTCAGTATATCGGCACCTCTTCCCATTTTCCTTATATGTGTATTTTATGTGTCTTATATGTGTAATTTGGGAAGAAATCCCACAGCTCTTTACCCTGTGAGGAAAAAATTCAAGCTGATAAAAGCGCTTCTGGAGAAGTGACGTCAAATAAGCAACACAAATCATTTGAAATTTCCCTATACGAATCTCTGATTTCAGTAAGGAAATCCAAGTTGGCTTCACAAATGTACCAGGTAGTAAAGGATTCTTTCTAAGCAGCTTTAATCAAAGTGTGGCTAAGTCAGGCGGATACAATCCGAGAATTATTGGGATGGCTATGGTTAAAATTAATACAGCATATTGATGAACAATCTACGGCGTTGTCGTATCCTCAGAGTTCCTGGGTAAAAAAGTTCCGTTCGGAACTCTAGAGGAAAACACAAGCATGTCCTCATAGTTGATGACAGACCTGATTGAAGAAGACGATGGGTTTTAAGCAGGCCCTTGAACGTGTAGAGGGGATATCTTTTTGGATCCTAGGGATAAGCCCACTCTTTAAACTAGTTATGGGCAATAATAAGAACTTCGTTTCAACATCCTCCAGACTATCATGTAATAAGCGTCTATTGTGGTGTTCCACGGAACGTCTCTCGTCTCAGTCTGCTGTGGACATCCATAGTATACACGGCCGTATGGCAAGCCGTTTTATTTTTATTCAGCATTTGCTTATATCATTAAATATTTTATGATATCTTCAAATGATTTGATGATATCATCAAATGATTTGCTGATACCATCAAATGATTTGCTGATATCACCAAACCAGTCGATTTGCTGATATCACCAAATGATTTGATGATATTAGCAAATGATTTGTTGATATCACCAAATGATTGCAGATATCAGCAAATCATTTGAT
>JAVTVY010028110.1:0-10190 GCA_036873755.1 Hanleya hanleyi
TGAGATCCACACCAGATCGAAACCGGTCAGGCACCATCCAGAAGAATCCATTGGTCACTCCAGGCTCTCCAACTGTACTGGTTCACCACTCTCCACTTGTACCTATGATGTCATATTATACCCAACGTACGTCACAACAGGACATCCAACACAACCGACTAGTTGATCTTATATGACTTGATCGTAATCAGACTGACGTCACGGATCAGAGATTACGGCTTTAATACGTTTTTTACCACATCACTTTTTGTGTTATAACATGCAATTTGAAGTCCTTTATCTTTATCGTCAAAAACATATCAACATGTAACTTACATCGCTTCTCTGTTTGTTTCCATGTGAAGTGTGCAGGGGGTATTTGGTAGAACCTTTAATAATAATAAAGCACAATCTTCCTGGTCAGACATCTATAGCATTTACTTCACCAGTCAACCTGGTCATACTGCGGTATCTGGACATCATAGTGATGAAGCAAGACTATCCCAAAAAGTTTCCCAGTCATTTCCAAGTCAAAAATCGACCATAGAGGTCCATGTCCCCCGCTAGCAGCACCAGTTATGGTGGATTACATCCACCATAACTGCGGGGGGGCAAGGGGTATTTTCGTACTCCGTTTTGGGGTAATTTTCATTATCCGTTCTCAGTTCTGAGGGAAAATAATTTTGCGTACACACGTTCTGGACGTATTTCGCGTTCACCGTATTTTCCTATTTTTAATTCTCTGTTCTCTGTTCCACCAAGTTATAATTTTGCGTTCCTCGTTTTGTGAGATTCGTTATTTACGTTCCCGTTAACACCATCACTCTCGTGTAAATTGCTTCCCTGCAAGAGGGGACACAACTCTATCGGATTCAGCTCTTTTGTGTGCGTCGAAACAACCCTGTTTTGGAGAATGACGTGATCATGAGTGCAAAAACACGGAGACCATGAATGCGGACGGCGTGGTCGCAACCTATTACAGTGGCGTCAGAAGATAGTTCTGACTGGGCGTAGCCAAGTATTGACGTCCTGCAAAAAACAAAAAAAAAAAACAGAAAAAAAAGAAAGACAGAAAGAATGAAACAGAAAGCAAACATAGCAGAGAAGTAAATGTTTAGCTTGTCACATATCTTTATCAATTGTTGCATAGAAGAACACAACAGTTTGGCGATATCGGGCTCAAAGACCCCGTGCGATTTTCTCCGAGAAACGAATAATGTGCTCCAATTCAATCACATATCGCCCATTTGGATGAAAAAGGTCAACACATTGGCTGAAAAGATTTTTTCAGAACTTTTTCACTGTAACCCTTTTTTGATTGAGATCTCAGTCATTTGTTCAGTATTTATTTATTCACAAACGACAGATACGAACTCTCGAATAATTTTCACGGAGAACCCCTAGAAATATAGGTAAAAAATTTAACCCAGACACAAAGTCACTATTTAACTGGTGTAAATATGATGAATATGGATAATTTTCGCTACTATTCTGAGAAAGGACCACTAAGTTTACATTTTTGATAAGTTTGGCAACTTCAGAACGAACACCAGAACTCATGCGGTCAACCACGCATCAGTGCACCGCCCCTGCTATCTAGGCAAAATAGTATTGTCTAAGAAAATACTTGAATTATAGTGCAAACCCCGGATTGAATGATCATTTCACCTTGTATATCACTGTAGTGATCGCCACTGTTATAGGACATTTTCGCAACCAAAAAAAAAGTTCAACTTTTACAATCTTTTACCGCTCAAATGCTCCCAGTGAGCGCCAATTTACCATCAATTTAAAAAAAAAATCCTACGCTGCGAGGGGGGATACCCCCTCTCAGACTCTCCCCCTAAGCCCCCCCCCCCTCCCAAAAAACTTCACAACTTGTCTACGCCCTTGCTGGGGGGCCACTATCCTAGCACTTTAGGCGAGGATCCGAAGTTCTAGACGGCCGTAGGAGCATTTTGAGCGATTTCCGACAAATAAAACGCATATTTTTCTCAGATATTTCAACTGTTTTAATACTAGTTTGGTTAAAAAAAAAAAAAAAAAAAAAAAAAACTGCTAACACACACACAGTAAACTTCTGCACGTAATCCGGATATTCGATTTATATAACTCCGTCTACATTTCCGTCAAATAAACAACTATCCTACTTACGTTTTGCTTCAGAAGAAATCAAGGATATCATGATGTTAATTTTGGGAATGTTTAAAGATGGGTTTGAAGACGATGCGTATAGAACCGAAGTGCTGACCTTACATTTTAGATCATTTGGTGCATTGGTACATACAATTTTGCAAACTAAATCTTCAAGTTGGAAAAAATACTGTGAATATTGCCTGCAAATGGGAACTTGGACGATTCCCATCACTTACAATAGATATCCATGCAAGCATATTGAACAGTTCCTGCATCTTGAAAACAATACCGACCGGCCTATTCTTTAAGATAGAGTCTTGGATGGCATAGCTATTCATCATTAATGATGCAGTAAAATAATATCAGTGCTGAGGACTTGCCACTGCAGCTCACTAAAACACATTTCCCCAAAAGTAAAAGACAAATTGAAAACTATATACATACAATTCTATCAAGACAAACTACGCGAGTCAGAAAAATTATTTCACTACAAACATAGAGCAAACATATTCCATATCTCCTTATTTAAACTATATAAAAAATATATAAAACTAGAGGCAATCACTAACTAAACTTAGGATCTGCGCACATCGATTCGAGGTGGAAACCGGCAGATATAAGGAAATAGACCGGAACAAACGATTTTGTAAACGGTGTGACAAAATAAACAAGATCGTTAAAGACGAGTATCATTTTGTTTGTATATGCCCGAGTGGTAAAAAAAACTTCGAAACATTCTATATAACATCATCAACAAATTCTGTCACCTATTCGGGCAACTAACTGACCTCGAAAAATTCTATTCCCTCATTAACCTACCCATGCACCACCTTTCCCCGACAATATGGCAGTTTATATACGAAATCATGCTTCTGGAGGGATCAATAGGACAGCTTCAATGAAATGGCTTTCCTGATTGGGGTGATATCATGTCATGTCACAATATAACTTTTATTATGTAAATGTAATATTTTATCTTAGTTTTAACATTTCTGTATGTATTCATGTGTAGAAATAAAGAATGAATTTTCCGGTATATCGAACTCGCTTGACCCATACTCAAGATTGACCCATTTCTGGCATGTAGCAGCGGGCCGTAGTAATAAAAACAGAAGTACCAATAGCATGAATATCTGATTTAAATTTAAATTTATTATCATCAAACTGTATACACAATCTGGGGGGGGAGGGCACACACATACTTGTGCCCCCCCCCCCCCCCACTGGTTTTCATCTGGGCCGCCCCCGCTTCCGACGCCCGTGAAACAGCCTGGTCGCTAATGAAGACACACTTGAATTCTTCACGAATTGTTTTTTCTTCGTTCTTCGTATTTGGATTATTTTTTTCTTTTTTCTCCGTACTAGAGATATTTTTTTTGACGTTCACACGATCGCTTACCCCCCCTTGCCCCCCCTCATAACTGGCGCTGCTACTGCGGGGGCCATGGACCTCTATGGTCGATTTTTTTTTGGTCGATGATATCTCGTATCATTGATGAAGGTATATGATTTGAAAATGGAGATATCGCTGATGAGCTTAACATAATCTAATACAGCGGATGGCACCCATATTGGATTATGCACATCCATAAAACAATACCAACTGTCCTCTCACCAATGTCCATGCACCCCCAAGTTTGAAGTAGATTGGTTGAATCGTTCTAGAGTTAATTGTCCAGACAAGATCTAAATGCTGAAAATCTAAGATGAATGATGGTGGCCATCTTGGATTACACAGGTAACTGAAAAGCAATGACAACTGTCCCCTCACCGATGTCAAGCCAAACTGCAAGTTTGAAGTCGATCAGTTGAATTATTCTAGAGTTGTTGTCCAGACAAGATGCAAAGTTGCTTAAAATGCAACATAATCCAATATCGCTGGTAGATGGCAGCCAAATTGGATTATGCTCGTTCATGAAACACAATCCTAACCGGGATCTCACCAAGGTCAAGGGACTCCCCAAGTTTGAAGTAGATCAGTTGAATCGTACTCCAGCTTTTGTCCAGACAAGATCAAACCGCTTAAAATCCAATGAAATCCAGTATGGCTGATGGTGGCCATATTGGATTAAGCACGTCCTTGAAAAACAATCCTAATCCTCCTCTCAACAGTGTCAAGGCACTCCCCAGGTATGAAGTATTTTCGGTTGAATCGTTCTCGAGTTATTGTCCGGACAAGATCCAACTGCTTATAATCCAATATGGCTGACGGCGGCCATATTAGATTATGCACATTACTGAAAAACAATCCCAACCGTCCTCTCACCAATGTCAAGGCACACTCCAAGTTTGAAGTTGAATGGTTAAGTCGTTCACGAGTTATTGTCCGGACAAGAAAATCTAAGAACCAACTGCTTATAATCCAAAATCTTAAGGAACTACGGAACTACGGAATTACGGAATCACGGAATTATGGACACCGGTGTTTCTATGTCCCCCCTCCCCCTACTAAGTAGCAGGGGACAATTAATAGGGGATACTTGATGAGTTACCTCAAGTTTGCAATGTATATCCATGTACCTGCATGAACAGTCACACTTATATCTGATGTATGGTAACGGTAACCTGTTACAAGTACCGTATTCCGGAACAACTATTACCAGGACTACAGCACACCCTCATAATACCATAACATTGACAAAATAGTTTTTCATCACCTACAAATTGTAACTTCTCGACCTATCTTTTTAAATAAAATGGTTCAGTATGAAATAGTATCGCAGTTGGGATTTTCCTATTAAACCTAGCAATCATCTGCATGATATTTCAAATCTGAAATACTGTACCCCATGCCATCCACATGAGCTTCATCAATCACTCTCAGTCAAGGTAATATAATATGTAATGAGGTATACATGTACAAAGTTGTTCAGGCTTATGGTTTACCTTTTCTAATTCTCCATGTGACATCGTATAGTAGCTTAATCAGTCTGTATCATATACTTCTACAAATTCCTATCACTTCAATGTGACCTACATGTACATGATGGAGCATAAATCTCAACTTGACAACTTAATGATTTCACCTCTCAAAAAAAAGTATGTCGACCTCCTGGCTGGCCTACTCACTGTAACCAATATAGCAGCCTGTAGAGTTCTCCTGAGATATAAATATACTGATGCATGCAGAACTTGTTTAGTTTATCTGTCCAAATTAAGCTTGCTCAAACAGGTCCATAAATGAAGATGACACAATTTACCAAATCAGAGATCTTAACATGATCTATGTTATTGATGTACAATACACGGGTCAAGCTGATTTCTCCACGGTATACAGGTAAGTTGACTGGGTCTGACCAACAGGACAGTTAATTCTGTCTGGTATGTGTGATGGATTCTGAAGCCATGCTGTTCAAACTGAGTATACAAGTAAAACAGGAACAATCCATTTGAACATGTGGTGTCTGTATTGAGCACCATTCTGAAAGTACAGTGTAAATTCTTACAAAACTCTCAAAATCATTGGAAGCAAGAGTCGGGATTATATAAATGTTAAGTACATGTATTCTTTGAAAGACAGATATCCAACATTCCCTAGTTCACCCAGTATTAATTATTAGTAATTCCAGCAGGCTAGCATGTCCATCATTCCCTAGTTCACCTAGTATAGTAATTCTAGCAGGCCAGCATGTCCAACATTCCCTAGTTCACCTAGTATAATAATTCGAGCAGGCCAGCATGTCCAACATTCCCTAGTTCACCTCGTATAGTAATTCCAGCAGGTCAGCATGTCCAACATTCCCTTGTTCATCCAGCAGTAATTCTGACAGG
The DNA here is from genome assembly GCA_036873755.1 of Hanleya hanleyi. Lineage (NCBI taxonomy): Eukaryota > Metazoa > Mollusca > Polyplacophora > Lepidopleurida > Hanleyidae > Hanleya > Hanleya hanleyi. The sequence goes on from JAVTVY010028110.1 coordinate 5,887, forward strand.
CCAGCATGTCCAATATTCCCTAGTTCACCCAGCAGTAATTCCGACAGGCCAGCATGTCCAACATTCCCTAGTTCACCCAGTAGTAATTCCGACAGGCCAGCATGTCCACCATTCCCAAGTTCACCCAGTAGTAATTCCAGCAGGCCAGCATGTCCAACATTCCCTAGTTCACCTAGTATAGTAATTCCAACAGGCCAGCATGTCAGTCAATATGGAAGCAGGAGTCGGGATTATATAAATGTTAAGTATTCTTTGAAAGACAGATATCCAACATTCCCTAGTTCACCCAGTATTAATTATTAGTAATTCCAGCAGGCCAGCATGTCCAACATTCCCTAGTTCACCCAGTAGTAATTCCAACAGGCCAGCATGTCCAACATTCCCTAGTTCACCTAGTATAGTAATTCCAGCAGGTCAGCATGTCCAACATTCCCTATTTCATCCAGCAGTAATTCCGACAGGCCAGCATGTCCAACATTCCCTAGTTCACCCAGCAGTAATTCCGACAGGCCAGCATGTCCAACATTCCCTAGTTCACCCAGTAGTAATTCCGACAGGCCAGCATGTCCACCATTCCCTAGTTCACCCAGTAGTAATTCCAGCAGGCCAGCATGTCCAACATTCCCTAGTTCACCTACATGTAGTATAGTAATTCCAGCAGGTCAGCATGTCCAACATTACCTAGTTCATCCAGCAGTAATTCCGACAGGCCAGCTTGTTCAACATTCCCTAGTTCATCCAGCAGTAATTCCGACAGGCCAGCATGTCCAACATTCCCTAGTTCACCCAGTAGTAATTCCGACAGGCCAGCATGTCCACCATTCCCTAGTTCACCCAGCAGTAATTCCAACAGGCCAGCATGTCCAACATTCCCTAGTTCACCCAGCAGTATTTCCAACAGACCGGCATGTCCAACATTCCCTAGTTCACACAGTAGTAATTCCAACCAATCTGCATGTCCAGCAATCTCTGTACAGTAGTTTACCCAGTAGTCATTCCATCAGGCCAGCCTGTCCAACATTCCCCATTTCACCCAGTAGTAATTCCAATAGGCCAGCATGTCCAACATTCCCTATTTCACCCAGTAGTAATTCCATCAGGCCAGCCTGTCCAACATTCCCTATTTCACCCAGTAGTAATTCCAACAGGCCAGCATGTCCAACATTCCCTATTTCACCCAGTAGTAATTCCAAAATGTCAGCCTTTTCAACATTCCTTATTTCACCCAGTAGTAATTCCGACAGGCCAGTATGTCCACCATTCCCTAGTTCACCCAGCAGTAATTCTGACAGGCCAGCATGTCCAAAATTCCCTAGTTCACAAAGCAGTAATTCTGACAGGCCAGCCTGTCCAACATTCCCTAGTTCACCCAGCAGTAATTCTGACAGGCCAGCATGTCCACCATTCCCTAGTTCACCCAGCAGCAATTCCAACAGGCCAGCATGTCCAACATTCCTAGTTCACCCAGTAGTAATTCCGACAGGCCAGCATGTCCAACAGTCTGGGTCCCTAGTTCCCCCAGTAGTAATTCCATCAGGCCAACCTGTCCAACATTCCCTATTTCATCCATTAGAAATTCCAACAGGCCAGCATGTCCAACATTCGCTATTTCACCCAGTAGTAATTCCAACAGGCCAGCTGTCCAACATTCCCTATTTCACCCAGTAGTAATTCCATCAGGCCAGCATGTCCAACATTCCCTAGTTCACCCAGCAGTAATTCCAACAGGCCAGCATGTCCAACATTCCCTAGTTCACCCAGTAGTAATTCTGACAGGCCAGCATGTCCAACAGTCCCTAGTTCACCCAGCAGTAATTCCAACAGGCCAGCATGTCCAACATTCCCTAGTTCACCCAGCTGTAATTCCAACAGGCCAGCATGTCAGTCAATGGAAGCAGGAGTCCGGATTATATAAATGTTAAGTTCACCCAGTATTAATTCCCTAGTTCACCCAGTATTAATTATTAGTAATTCCAGCAGGCCAGCATGTCCAACATTCTCTTGTTCACCCAGTAGTAATTCCATCAGGCCAGCCAGTCCAACATTTCCTAGCTCACCCACTAGTAATTCCATCAGGCCAGCCTGTCCAACATTCCCTAGTTCACCCAGTAGTAATTCCAACAGGTTTTTTTGATTGATTGATGTTTATTCACCAAATAAAGTAACATATATATATTATACACTCCAATGAATATCGATAATTAAAGGGAAACTAGTAAATGCTGTAGGATACAATAAACTACATGTAATTGGCGGGAATAAAACCCCAGAGGGCTTGTTCTATCCCAAAATTCTATACATAGATAACAAATAATACATGGCATTGGAAAGAGAAAAAAAAACTATAGATTGATATGGTGAATATATCTGAAATAATTGCACTGTGAAAATAGGTCAGTCTTGAAGAAGATATGTAGTAATTTTCGATCGGAAAAGAGAAGCAGATTCGATACATTTGAGTGGAGGCGGCAAATTGTTCCACTCTCGTGGTCCAGTAATTTTATCAGTATAAAATGATAAGTTAGACTGATAAAATGGTCTATACAGGTTGGTTAATTGTCCCCTGGTATGATGGCGGTGTATATCAGACTGTTTGATGAAATAGTCCTGAAAATTTATTGGTAAAAATTCTTTCTTGTAGAAAAATTTATGCACAAGGAGAAGGGAAGAATATTTGTTCAACTTGAGTAGGGGTAGGATCTTTAATTCTCTGAACAGAGGTAGTGTATGGGCCAGTTTAGTCGAAAAGGTTACTGCCCTGATCGCGCGCTTCTACAGTATAATTAATGGGTTTAAATGAGTAACATATGTATTTCCCCATAAGACGTTACAATAGTTCAAGTACGGAAATATCATAGACATGATAGAGTAATATAATATATATAATGTCTTTTTATTCAAGGAGCTTTTGATATGATTTATGATGCCAATATTTCTAGATACCTTATTGCCTATGTAATTTATATGAGTTTTCCAGTTCAGCTGATCATTAATAATGAGGCCTAAGAATTTAAATTGATGGTCAAGTTCAATTTCTGTGCCTGAAACAGATAATGAAGGTATGTTAGTTGAAGGTCTATGGGTATTGGGTTTGACTAACATGTATTTGGTTTTCTTTATGTTCAACGATAAGCGGTTACAACAAAACCAAGAATGTAACTTCTGGAGTTCATGGGCCATGGTGTTAATAGCCTCAACAGGGTTATTTGAAGAAAATACGGCACTGGTATCATCTGCAAAAAGAATAATTTTCAAGATATCTGTCAGATGGTCAGCATGTCCAACGTTCCCTAGTTGACCCAGTAGTAATTCAGACAGGCCAGCATGTCCAATATTCCCTACATGTAGTTCACCCAGTAGTAATTCCAATAATGTACAATACTGATGCATTTTTAGGAAGGTTGCAATGAGCAACATAAGGCTGGGCTAATCCAGAGGGAGTGTCTCTTGTTTGGCTCTAGCTAATCTGTATAAAAAAGGGGTCAAACAACAGACATAGCCCATGAATTACCCTAGAGGATTGAACCCCAACATGGCCGCTCTAGGACACCTATTACTATGGATATCAGGGTAAAAATGAAATTGATAGCTTGGAATGAAAATAAACTTACAGTTCTGAATACCTAGTTTGGTGAACACTTTTGAGGTATAAAATAAAACAAACCATTGTCAGCGACAAAAAAAAAATGGAAGTTGAAGGTACTCTATTTTCATAAGTCTGTCTCACAATGTTGTCCAGTTTGACTTGCTTGAACACTATATTCATATGATTTTTTTTAGGTGGGTTCTACTATTCTCAAGATGTTCCTTCTTGTTTGGCCAACATGTTGCAGGTAAGGGGATTTAAAGAGGATTGCAAAATCAACTTGATTAGTGGTAAAAGACATTTAGACCAGGAAGCTTTCCTCCTCCAAATGTGTGTATATGATTGGTCACAGCTCTCATGCTTTTCACAGGAATCAAATGGACCCCCCACCCAACCCCCCACCTTTCTCAGGCAAGACTTACTGGGGGAATTACCTATTATTAATCACAACAATTTTATGCCCCAGAGGGTATGGTTTCAGACATTTTCAGTTCCATACCAGGGCAAGCCTGACAACTCTCAGTGGAGAAAATGTAATTGGTTGAGGTTTTTGAGGGAGATTCTCATCACAAGATCAGTATCGTATTCCGCTATGTGGGAGTTGCGCATGGGCTTCGTATCAGATGTCCTACACTTTTCACAGTTTATTTTAATTTTATATAAAAGTAAAGACTGACCTGGTTAGTGTTGGGATCAAGACTGATCCCTGGAAGGGGTT
>JAVTVY010028111.1:0-11140 GCA_036873755.1 Hanleya hanleyi
GGTTAGATACATGTACCTGCCTGACTGGGTTAGGATACATGTACCTACATGACTGGGTTAGATACATGTACCTGCCTGACTGGGTTAGGATACATGTACCTAAATGACTGGGTTAGATACATGTACCTGCCTGACTGGGTTAGGATACATGTACCTACATGACTGGGTTAGATACATGTACCTGCCTGACTGGGTTAGATAAATGTACCTGCATGACTGGGTTAGATACATGTACCTACATGACTGGGTTAGATACCTGTACCTGCCTGACTGGGTTAGATACATGTACCTGCCTGACTGGGTTAGATACATGTACCTACATGACTGGGTTAGGATACATGTACCTACATGACTAGGTTAGGATACATGTACCTACATGACTAGGTTAGGATACATGTACCTACATGACTGGGTTAGATACATGTACCTACATGACTGGGTTAGGATACATGTACCTACATGACTAGGTTAGGATACATGTACCTACATGACTAGGTTAGGATACATGTACCTACATGACTGGGTTAGGATACATGTACCTACATGACTAGGTTAGGATACATGTACCTACATGACTGGGTTAGGTACATGTACCCGCCTGACTGGGTTAGATACATGTACCTGCCTGACTGGGTTAGATACATGTACCTACATGACTGGGTTAGGATACATGTACCTACATGACTAGGTTAGGATACATGTACCTACATGACTGGGTTAGGATACATGTACCTACATGACTAGGTTAGGATACATGTACCTACATGACTGGGTTAGATACCTGTACCTGCCTGACTGGGTTAGATACATGTACCTGCCTGACTGGGTTAGATACATGTACCTACATGACTGGAGTTAGATACCTCATGCCTGCCTGACTGGGTTAGATACATGTACCTGCCTGACTGGGTTGGGCCGCACCTACATGACTGGGTTAGGATACATGTACCTACATGACTAGGTTAGGATACATGTACCTACATGACTAGGTTAGGATACATGTACCTACATGACTGGGTTAGGATACATGTACCTACATGACTAGGTTAGGATACATGTACCTACATGACTGGGTTAGGTACATGTACCCGCCTGACTGGGTTAGATACATGTACCTACATGACTGGGTTAGATACATGTACCTACATGACTGGGTTAGATACATGTACCTACATGACTAGGTTAGGATACATGTACCTACATGACTGGGTTAGATACATGTACCTGCCTGACTGGGTTAGGATACATGTACCTACATGACTGGGTTAGATACATGTACCTGCCTGACTGGGTTAGGATACATGTACCTACATGACTGGGTTAGATACATGTACCTGCCTGACTAGGTTAGATAAATGTACCTGCATGACTGGGTTAGATACATGTACCTGCCTGACTGGGTTAGGATACATGTACCCCACCATGACAAGTTGGGCCGTGTAGCGCGCCTGACTGGGTAGATAAATGTACCTGCATGACTGGGTTAGATACATGTACCTGCCTGACTGGGGTTGAATTGCATGTACCTACATGAGCTGAGTTAGGTACATGTACCCATGACTGGGTTAGATAAATGTACCTGCCTGACTGGGTTAGATACATGTACCTGCATGACTGGGTTAGATACATGTACCTGCCTGACTGGGTTAGGATACATGTACCTACATGACTGGGTTAGGTACATGTACCCGCCTGACTGGGTTAGATAAATGTACCTGCATGACTGGGTTAGATACATGTACCTGCCTGACTGGGTTAGGATGCATGTACCTACATGACTGGGTTAGGTACATGTACCCGCCTGACTGGGTTAGATAAATGTACCTGCATGACTGGGTTAGATACATGTACCTGCCTGACTGGGTTAGATACATGTACCTGCCTGACTGGGTTAGATACATGTACCTGCCTGACTGGGTTAGATAAATGTACCTGCATGACTGGGTTAGGTACATGTACCTGCCTGACTGGGTTAGATACATGTACCTGCATGACTGGGTTAGGTACATGTACCTGCATGACTGGGTTAGATACATGTACCTGCCTGACTGGGTTAGGTACATGTACCTGCATGACTGGGTTAGGTACATGTACCCGCCTGACTGGGTTAGATACATGTACCTACATGACTGGGTTAGATACATGTACCTGCATGACTGGGTTAGATACATGTACCTACATGACTGGGTTAGGTACATGTACCTGCATGACTGGGTTAGATACATGTACCTGCCTGACTGGGTTAGGTACATGTACCTGCATGACTGGGTTAGATACATGTACCTGCCTGACTGGGTTAGATACATGTACCTACATGACTGGGTTAGGTACATGTACCCGCCTGACTGGGTTAGATACATGTACCTACATGACTGGGTTAGATACATGTACCTGCCTCACTGGGTTAGGATACATGTACCTGTATGACTGGGTTAGATACATGTACCTGCCTGACTGGGTTAGATACATGTACCTACATGACTAGGTTAGGATACATGTACCTGCATGACTGGGTTAGGATACATGTACCTACATGACTGGGTTAGATACATGTACCTGCCTGACTGGGTTAGATACATGTACCTACATGACTGGGTTAGGATACATGTACCTGCATGACTGGGTTAGATACATGTACCTGCCTGACTGGGTTAGATACATGTACCTACATGACTAGGTTAGGATACATGTACCTACATGACTGGTTTAGGTACATGTACCCGCCTGACTGGGCTAGGATACATGTACCTACATGACTGGGTTAGATACATGTACCTGCCTGACTGGGTTAGGATACATGTACCTACATGACTGGGTTAGATACATGTACCTGCCTGACTGGGTTAGGATACATGTACCTACATGACTGGGTTAGATACATGTACCTGCCTGACTAGGTTAGATAAATGTACCTGCATGACTGGGTTAGATACATGTACCTGCCTGACTGGGTTAGGATACATGTACCTACATGACTGGGTTAGATACATGTACCTACATGACTGGGTTAGATACCTGTACCTGCCTGACTGGGTTAGATACATGTACCTGCCTGACTGGGTTAGGATACATGTACCTACATGACTGGGTTAGATACATGTACCTACATGACTGGGTTAGATACATGTACCTACATGACTGGGTTAGATACATGTACCTGCCTGACTGGGTTAGATACATGTACCTACTGTGCATGATTGGGTTAGATACCTCAGATGTGGCAGAGTGAGTTAAATGTTGGGGGGGCAGAGACTTTTTTTAATTTTAAATGTGATTTCATGCAGTTTTGCCCCTCGGAGAGGCTTAAAAGACGTGAATTTTATGCAATAAACTCATATCACAAGAGCTCAACAAAAATACCCATCAGTATTTTTTGATGATATTTCTCCCACATTGCTTCGAAAATACGCCAATAATACATACATGTATAGGTGAAATATTAACACCTCATATTGGGGGACTCAAGTTGCCCTCAAGTTTTCTACATGTTCCAATGTAGGCCTACAGCTCTCAGAGCTTGTATTCTATAGCTACAAATCCTGTCCATCTGAGCAAATTATACAAAGTGCTGTAGGAATTTGGCAAAAAGTTATATTTGTACAGTATGTTTTCATCTAGGTAGGCTACCCCCCCCCCCCCCCCACCCCCAAACAAGTTGCAGAGATAATTGCATACATAGCTTTAAGGGGGAAATTACCTTCTAATTTTTCCAACCCTCGTCAGGTTTTTTTTTGGCAATTTCTTCCCAATGGCTTGGGGTATAGTCCTGAAAATTCATCCACATGTCAATTTAGACACAAGGAAGTTATTGAAATAAGAAGGAAGATGAAACCAAAAATATTTATATTTATTTTCGACGTAATTTTAGTCCGTTGGACTGTCAATAGCGCTGAAACCCAGTTAAGTATGATATAAGAACCCCAAATGCAGCGATCCACTGGTGTTAAACAATAGTACTAGACCACTAATTTCCCTGTGTATAGGCCTACCTACAGGTAAAAAATATTAACCAAATCAATTTCAATATTAATTTTTCATTGAATGTATTTCTCAGGTGAATTTTAATTCACATTTTGCTAATATCACTAGTTACGGTAATATTGTTGACGCTTGGCTTGCTGATCAATTTGCTTGGGGTTCTTATATTTTACAGAATGAATGTAAATATGAGATGATTTTTTTTTTCTTCATTTTTCTTCTTTTAATATCTTCCTCGTGTCTATCGACAAGTGAGTGAATTTACTCCGCAAGCCATTGGGAAGAAATCGACAAAAGGACTGACTTTAGGAGTGGGAAATTTTATTTATCAGATTCTCGGGTGTAAAAATAGATCTCCGGCATCTCTCTGGAGACTGTCCATGTCATTTCGCTCTCAGCCCATGTTACCCGTTCTGTAGTTGTTGGTGCACTCTCGACTTAACCCAGAAACTCTGGCTGTGATAGGTGAAAATAGGTAAGGGGGTGTGGCATTCCTATCACAGCCCAGATCGCGCCTAGGTTAAATTTTGGCGAAAAAAATTCATGTCGCGAAGAGCGGCTTTTCGCTGACGAAAATAACGAAACGGGAGAGAAAAAATATGCCAATTTGATACAGTTTGACCGACCTTAGCTTCTTTAACCATGTACCATCTATCATGACTGTTTTGATGCTGACAAAAAGTGATCAAATGCGTGAGAAAAAACTTCCATTGATTTTAACGTTTTCGCGCCTTTCTGCCATCTTGTGAGAATGACCTTGATCTCGTGACCTTCCTGATCACGTGAATAAACAGACATCCCTATTGGTTCTTGATGACGTGGTCAGAAGACCAACCCCATTCTGCGCATGTCCCTGAAAACTATGGCGAAAGATATCCAACGGCAAAATGACAAAATCCGTGTTTGATGGCAGATTCCATCTAATTAAAGGAGTCATTAGGTGGTTGTCATAGTGCTGGAGATGCCAAATCATATTATTTATTCGACAAAATGCTTTTTGTGCGTCTGTCTCAATTCCCCACGCCGTGTGACGTCTTATTTATTTTTTTCCTTTTCGGTCTGTATATGTGATTCGGGCTAAAGGGGTCAGCAACAACAACCAAAAATAAAAAAAATAGACTCCTTAGCCGATGTTTTCGGGCTAACTCTCGACTCTGCATCTTGCTCTGTCTTTGTGATGGATGGTTGGTCGCTCCGTCGAACAATGTCGCCGTCAAATGCACAACAACGTCGACCAGTGACAGGAAAAAATACCTGACCACGTGCTTTAATGCCAGTTCACCAAAAATGATGACGCTGTATATAATTAGCGAGGCGCCCTCTAACGGCAGAAGTCGGAAACTGCGTGACTGGGTCGGGATCTAGCGCTCACCGATCGGAACTGTTCTTTGCCTATTCGTTCGACATGTAAATCACAACGTCATCTCGCGAGAGTAGAAACCGGAAATGTTTATTCGCAATGCATTTTTAAAATTGCAAAATGGACAATAGCAAGGTCGCTATGTTTATAAGAACTGGCACAGTCATAGCTTGGCTTAGATATAATTTATACTCAAGAAACGACGGGTAAATTCACAAGATAAAAGGAGTACAGATCAATGATACGAGCTTAAAGATAGGAACATTTCAGTTCCTTGCCAGCCTCATCCAAAAGTGATGAGCGATTTCGTTTTGTGTCATCTCGGAGTTTGGTGCTACTATTGTCTCACGAGTAATGTATTTCGTGTATTGACGTTGAAATGTATTTGACCGGCGGCTGGCTACTGTATGTTGGATCTGATGCGTGTATTGACAAGTTGGCCTGATTTTGGATAGAGTTAAAGCGCAATAATATACGATGGTTAAACCTGTGCATACTTACATCGTAGTAGACCGCTGATACAATAAACCTGGCCTACATTCGCATCCACTCGCACTGCACTTCAGTCTGAAGTGATAAAAAGTACATGAATTATTTAACGGGCGTAAATGACCCGGATAGCTTTTAGAGATTATGTGTAGCGAACACATATCTCACTGTAGAATGTTTGCAGAGTAATAGCCCTCAACGTCTACATATCTATCAATCACCCAACATATATAAAACCATCTTAAAACGTTGACATTCGAATCTCGAAATACAATATTCGCATTGATGTATGCTAAGATGAATTTAATCGACACTGACGTATTGAAATAAGCGCGATCAAGCCAGTCTATACGAACTAGATAAAAACTCGTATCTGGGCTGACGGCCGTGAAAAAAAAAAGACGAATTCACCCAGCAACTTTTAGTATTCGACTTTGTTTCCAGAGAAAAGTGAATAGGGCTGTGATTGTTTCAAATCATATTTCCATGGTTTCAGTAACTCACAATCGAAATTGCATATCATCACCCTCTTAAGTCCTTATACCGAAAACTAGCAGACATCGAACAGATTTGTCACTGCTAATTAAACGGCTGACCAAACGCGCCAAATATTTCATAGTGTTTCTCGCAAATGTATATATATCTCTTGTTTACACATAGCCATAGTGTGGTCGTGAAAGACCAATGCCTGGACTAAAGAGACTTACATAAATATGAGATATAAAGAAATCGTGAATATAAGCGTTACCTGTGACAAAGTTACATCGCTGTGTGGTTTGTGATAACTCAGGAATGTTTATGTTAGAAGCAGAAAATTACTAACCTATGAGGCCACCATAGCATAGATTTACTTCTCAAGTATGTATATGTGGGATTTATCACCAGATGTCTCCTTTTCCGGTATCGTCACATCTACGTGCTCCCTACAAGCACAGGCCCGCAAAACAAGAGTTTTGGGGAGTGTGGGCGGTAGTATTAGGGTGAAGTGTCGAAATATGGGGTCTCTATATATAACCCCATGCTTGGGTATAATGATTTTGCAAGATAGGCAAAGAACTGACAAGATTTTGGTGGTGTTGGCGAATCATGGACACCCATTTTTGCATCTCAAAATAAGATTTTGTTTTCACAAAAATAGAAATTTGCTTCTTAATCAGGGAAAAGTAGATTTCCTGTCGACGCACTACAGGCGAGGGTCCAGGGGCGGCCTAGGCCCCGAAAGCTCTTAGTCCGCGGGCTGAGTAGGCCCACCTTGCACCCCCCCCCCCCACCACTCTCCGAAACTATGATTTTTAGTACTTTGGAATGTGCCGAAGAAGAAAATATATGTTAACACGCGAGAAATTGGGATGAACTGGGAGTTCAGAGAAGTTAAAAATTGCACCTAACGCCTTTATTTTGCGTTTACGGTAAGGGGGTGGGATTACTAAAATGATCATAACTTTTTTATTTGTTGTCCAATTGATTAAAATGAGGTATCGTTTTATTCAGCATAAACGGAGGAATCAGTCCAAAACAGCAAACGTTCTAATATTTCAATATTATGACGTCAGTAGGGGGCCATCTCCAAATTTCACGAAAAAATGTCAAAATTGACTAACTACAAGCAATACTGATAACTAGTCATATTTCTGCAACATTATCTATGTAACCTCGTTTAATATGTTGTTTTTATTTGTAGTTTGTGCTTCAATACGTTGAAATATTTCCAATGTTGTAAACTAGCACTAACATGGATAACTAACTTAGCACTATGTTACTTATGCAATGAATAGTAGGGGTGGGGTTGCTAAAATGCTCCTAACTTTTTTATTTGTTGTCCAACTCTCTAATATTTACTTATTGTGACGTCAGTAAGGGGTCATCTACAATTTTCATATGAAATCGTATCAGTAACATGGGTAATTAACTTAGCACTATGTTACTTATGCAATGAATAGTATGAAATTAATTCAAGTGTGGCTTCCATGTATATTGTTATTGTTTCGATTGAACTTATTATTCCACTGCACACGACTGGACTAATGTATCGTCCATTTTCAATATTCTGCGCATGCGCAGTCTGGTCGTAGTCTGGGGGTGCATGGGGGTGTGTTTGGGGTAGAGATGGACCACTATTGGTCCAAATGGGTCCTGGAAGGTGTTAAAGTGAAGCTTTTGTGGCTAGAGTCAGAATGGCGTGTTTTTAGTGCAAGTCGCGTCAATCTGCGCATGCGCAGTTGGGTGTAGTAAGTAAAGTGGTCATTTTGGGGGTGCGTGGGGATGTGTTTGGGGTAGAGATTGACCACTATTGGTCCAAATGTGTCGTGGGAGGTGTCATTTTGTAGCTCTCGGTGTGTAGACCCCGATTTGAGGGCTGGCCACAGCATCTGTGACGTCATCAGCGACGTCATCAGTACGAGTAGTAGCGAAAGTGTGCATTTTTGAGAAGTGAAGGAAGCTATTTGGTGTAGAGATGGACCATCCTTGGTCCGAATGCGTCGTGTGAGGTGTCATCTTGTAGCCTTCGGGGTGGAGACCACGATTTGAGGGATGTCCATAGCACCTGTGACGTCAGTGATGACGCCATCAGTACGAGTAGTAGCGAAAGTGGGCATTTTAGGGCAGTGAAGGAAGGTATTTGGTGTAGAGATGGACCATCCTTGGTCCGAATGCGTCCTATCGGGTGTGCATTATACCATATCTTTGCTGTATTATACCATATCTGTCCTGCATTATAGCAAATCTGTGCTGTATTATACCATATCTGTCCGGAATCATATCTGTGCTGTATTATACCATATCTGTCCTGTATTATACCTTATCTGTGCTGTATTATAATCGGAGAGGTATCAATGTGAAGCACTCGTGGCTCCGATTGGAGGGGCTGGGTCGTGGAGATGACGTCATTCTGCACATATGCAGTTGTGGAGTAGTAGTAAAAGGGAAGTTTCGGAAGTGTGCAAGGGCACTATATCACATCGGGGTATATATTTTATCCAAGTATAGCGGTTGTCGTGAATAACAACAAGTTCAGCTATTTTTATACAGTTTATTATCCCCAATGTTACATCATATCCAGGCTGGGGGAGCCGCCCTGGGTATGTTTAGTATGTTCACAGCAAAACAAATTGAAATATCAAACACCATGCTTTATTATTTAACGCACCGTCACATTAGGTACAAGTGTTTACTGAGCTCAAGTCAACGATCAGCATGTAGACGTAGAGAGTATATACGGCATGTTATGCGATTCATCAGTGCACGGGTGACGCATTCAGCCGAGAGGGTTGACCAGTTTAGCCACGAAGAACGTAACATTGGTGACCCTCTCGATTGTCCTCTTGATGTTGGAGCGTTGACATTGTGCCCATTCCAAGTGATCCACTGTGTCCAGTTTCTCCAGCAATGTCTCTAGCGACGCCCGGTTAATGATGGTGAAAGGATGGTCGTACACTTGGTTGTTGGCACTGGAATAGAAATAGCGCATCTGATCCGTCCTCTTATGAGGTAAGATGTACCCGAAAGCGACATTTAATTTGAAGGCCGTACGTTGGTCATTGAAGATGGCTTCCTGCGTAGACGGGCGAGGTCGGTCAATCGGAAATTGTAGATATTTTGAATAGGGCGATGAAGGTGGAAACAGTGCCGTATCATGGGCCAATGGCGCTGATAGATGTCACTCACTGGATGGGCGGCTTGTAAGAGATCGCTAGGAACATTTATGGGCTCGTCCGCGAAGTGTACTTTGCTCTCCACGTCGTAAAAAATCTGGCCCAAGGTTTTGTCGCCGGAATTTAACTGTTGAATTACGGCGATATCTTCATCGGCCCTCGTGCGATGGGTGGGAGTTCCCGCTGTCTCAGAGTGTCTGATGAAATGACTAGGCCGCTTCCCTTTTATATCACGCTAGCTGGTGATCTATTTTTAGCACACTCAGTTCAACTACCCCCAAGTCGAGAACCGAGGTGTACTGGTGTACGACTGAGCCGCATTGCGCGCGCGCGTGTGTGTGTGTTTGTGTGGGCAGTGGATTTTACATCCCGGACATTGTCAACAGCCGGGTTTCCCAGTGGGTTTTTCCCGTCGTTCCTCGTCTTTCATCCGGGTACTGTGGTTTTACATCTGGGTCCTCATCTTACATCCGGGTTTTTCCATGTTTACTATCACGTGCCCGGAAATGACCCATGTACTTCAAGATCCTCATGGTGCTCATATGAACAGTCGCAATCAAAGCGTGACAGATACATCATTCTCTTGATAACGACTTTAGAACGATTATTATGGATTAAGAATAATGATCAGCGATACGGATTTGATATTTTTGGAACATCATGATGTCTTGTCGGCATCATTGAAAACTGTTGACCGCTTCTCTCTTGCAGGAAACTAGCCTATGTTTATGTATACTATGATTGTCTTTTTTTGATCTGGTGCTAATGCTGTTATATGGATATGGAATAGGTCTTTGGATTATGGACGCGGATATTCTTTAATGGACGACGGCTGAATTATGAATGACAGACTAGACGCTTGTATTTTTAACCATTGACATGATGTAAAGGCTAAATTGACTCTTTTGACCATTGACAGGCTAAATTGGTTCTTATTGACCTACTTCCGACAGGGGCGCCACCTGTCTTGACAACTTCCGGTTCCAGTCACGTGACCGGAAGTGTCCTTTGACCCCTGCGCACCATTGTCAATATCCGGTATCGCAGTTTATGTTGCATATATAATCCCTTATTTCAATCAATTGGACAAGGACTAAAAAAGATATAACCATTTTATAGGTAACTTCGCCCCCATACAGAAAACGAACGCACTTTTCAAATAAATAAATCTTGATATTCTACTTTGCATATTTATGTTGATTGTTATTTCAGCGCTTACTAGCAATTATATTTGTATCCTGCAAGTGTTCGGCTAACCAAAAAAGAATCATTTGAACCATTTTAGGTAACAATTTTTTGTAAAAA
Source organism: Hanleya hanleyi (assembly GCA_036873755.1). Lineage (NCBI taxonomy): Eukaryota > Metazoa > Mollusca > Polyplacophora > Lepidopleurida > Hanleyidae > Hanleya > Hanleya hanleyi. The sequence goes on from JAVTVY010028111.1 coordinate 10,786, forward strand.
TACGATTTCATATGAAAATTGTAGATGATCCCTTAGTGACGTCACAATAAGTAAATATTAGAAAGTTTACTATATTGGCCTGATTCCCCGGCTCATGTTGAATAAAAAGATATCTCATTTCAATCAATTGGACAACAAATAAAAAAGTTAGGGACATTTTAGCAACCCCACCCCTACTATTCATTGCATAAGTAACATAGTGCTAAGTTAGTTATCCATGTTAGTGCTAGTTTACAACATTGGAAATATTTCAATGTATTGAAGCACAAACTACAAATAAAAACAACATATTAAACGAGGTTACATAGATAATGTTGCAGAAATATGACTAGTTATCAGTATTGCTTGTAGTTAG
>JAVTVY010028112.1:0-11566 GCA_036873755.1 Hanleya hanleyi
TCGTGTCTCTCTATCCTAATCCATACCCGTACACGTTCTGGTTTTATTTTTCCGTCTCCCTTCACCCTTCGTGAAAGTCCGTGATCACTCGGTAGTGTCATGTTAAATTAACCCCTAGTCCGTAGCCGTACACGTTATAGTTTAATTTTTTTTCGTGCCTCTCTATGCTAGTCCGTACCCGTATACGTTATAGTTTTTATTTTCCATGCCCCCACCTTCGCCAAAGTCCGTGATCATTCGGGGTGTAATGTTATAGAGATACGAATTGATTTAACCTAGGAATTTGCTATACCAATTTCGTGCAAAAAGACGGGATTGAAAGTTAACCCAGGAGGCATGACCCGAGCCTTATTGGGCCAATCAGCGGCCCGTATATCAACCAATGGCGAGGCCGGAGACAGAACCAATGAAAGAGGTTCGCGCCGTTTAAACCGCCAATGAAAATCTACTCTATATTCAGTATAAAACCCAGGGGACGCGTGGGGAAAAGCCACATTCAAACCATATTTCTCAAGCTGTGAACTACGTATGAAGATCATCATGAGTGGAGCTGCAAAGATGAGTACTACCAAGGGAGCGGCAAAAGAGAAGCGACAGAGGGAGAAGCTAGCGAGGAGTGTGAAAGCGTTTTGGATGGCCGAAATACAGCGGTGGACACGATCGAACACCAATTTTACGCCGCTGTCCTGGGCGGCATTATACTACTCCGTCACCAGAGCGCTCACAACATTTACGGGAGAAGATTGGATTTCGGCCCTGAGAGATGCTCTCAATGAAGAACAGAGACAACAACAACTCCAACAACGCCAGCCGGAATTCGTTAATTTAGACGAGTTACCGAGCATTCCACGGGCTACATTCCTGGACCATCTACCATCGGTACCAGACTCTGATGACGATGAACAACAACAACCTGGCCGGTACTTTTCCGCCAGTTTGGAGTAGACAGGCAAACTCGCCCTGAATAAAACAGGGTAAACAAATTGACCTTAACGGCCCTTTTCAGGGCCACCCCAATCTTACGAAAGGGGACTTCTAACTTGGCACATTCAATTAAAATCAGGCCCTACATTGGTGAATCTCCTCTCCTCTATATTAAACTCCAACCCCCCAAAAAAAATCTGCCATCAATGGCCCTTTTCAGGGCCAACCCCTAGCCTTCCAAACAGCACTTATAACAATTGCCCCTAGACCCTACCCATGCAAATCTCCTCTCCTCTATGATTACCAATCTGCCACACCTCCTCACAACAACAACAACAATTTTTACACTCGGCTTTTTCCGGCACTATTCGGTATATTATTACCGTACATTCATACTAATAGTGTTTTTTTATTTTACCTGGGCGCTGTTAGTAGGAAGTTCCCATTTACTAAGTGTTATTTACCTATTGTTACCTAGGTGTGTGCATGTGCAGGAGTTGGTGGGTTTTTTTGTGCTTTTAATTAGAAGCTTGCTCTTTCGAGTATAATTGGGGGTCCTCATAAGGACCGTTAGGAAGGTGTAAGGGGTTACACCGATCGGAACAGGTTTTCTCGCCTCTGGGTACACACGGGACATTTCAGCGCGACGAGTGTACACGCTATGGGCTTGTAAGTGGGCGTAGGCACTGGTCTTCCTGCATGTCTGTTAATACAGCGAATACATAACGCTTGGTGCCCACATGGAAATATAGCGTATTTGGCGTAGCGACTACTGCATTGAACACAGGGTAAATACTGTGCCGCTCCCCATGTTGTGTCTCGCTCCAGTCTTCTTATTTCGGTACAGTAGTACTCAAGATATCGCTGCTGTAAAACACCCATCTGTTCTTTTTCTTGTTCTTTTTTTTCTCTTTCTTTTTCTTGGTCTTCTTCGAACTCATCTTGTAGGAGTTGAACAATCTGTTCGTCGTCGGTAGGATAGACGTAGGGACTATTGTCCACTCCATCGATGAATTCCCCGGTTGCTTCTTGGTCTTGGTCTTGTTCTTGGTCTTGATGTTGTTTGAACACATCTTGTAGGACTCGTTCAAACCGTTCGAGTTGGAGGGTACTATCAGGCCGTACGTCGTAGGTACTATTGGCGGTGACATCTCCATCCGCTGCCTCTCTTCTCCTTCTTCGTCGTCTTCAATATCGATGAATTGACCCGTGGCATGGTGAAGATACTGCCGCTTTTGTTGTGAAACTGGGGTGAAAGTCTCGCTGCCCTCTACCGGCTGGTCTTCTTGTTCATCATCTTTCCATAGCTCTTCTAATATGTTGTCAAGCCACGCCTCGTTAATAATATTGTGCACTCCATCAATATCCATGTGTTGAGCCATGATGTAGTTCAAAATGAATGGATAGCAGACGACACTGCGCGCTTTTTATAGTATAACCGTAGAGCGCCCGTATGAGGGCGCGGACGTCATCGAAATCTTCACAGTGAAACCATGGTGCCTGCTCAGGCCCGCTGAAATTTTGTGTTTCTTTTCCATCTTCAAACCGGTCTCATTTTGCAATAAATGCGAGTTGACGTGTAAAACTTATTTAAACTTGAACTTTGGGAACTTATAGTGTATCGCTGAAAAATTCAGACGGCTGGCGGCAGGCTAAAACTATATTTGTAATCATTTTGTCGATGTTAGGCCCGTATGGTTATGGGTGTGGTTGTGTGGAAAACCCGGTAAATTTGAAATAAATCGGCTTACCTCCGTAAAAACACTTTAGGTGTGTTCCTCACATCCTTATAATGTCACCCTGAAAATTTGAGCAGGTTTAACGATGAAAAAGTATGAATTTTTGTCCTATCACTCTTGCTACGGTAACACAGCACTATACAATATGGAGCCGAATGTGTGTACAGCTATGCGTGTCAATGGCTGTGTTACCGTAGCAAGAGTGATAGGACAAAAATTCCTACTTTTTCATCGTTAAACCCGCTCAAATTTTCAGGGTGACATTATAAGGATGTGAGGAACACACCTAAAGTGGTTTTACGGAGGTAAGCCGATTTATTTCAAATTTACCGGGTTTGAGACCGGTTTGAAGATGGAAAAGAAACACAAAATTTCAGCGGGCCTGAGCAGGTACAATGGTTTCACTGTGAAGATTTCGATGACGTCCGCGCCCTCATACGGGCACTCTCCATTCATTCAACTGCATCATGGCTAATCCTAGTAGACGGGCACTATTCAACGCCACGGGACAACAAGATCCTAGAGAACATAGAGAACGGATTCGCTCGAACGGAGAAGACAACGAACATGTTACAATCATTACGAGCTTGCAGCGTGTTCATGAAGCTCATATTGCTGAAGCTTTGAGGATGAGAGGTGCACAACAAGATAGAGAAATAAGGGACGCTGTGCATGGAGAAGATGATGATGATGATGAGGCAACAGACGATGAAGATGTACCAGCCGTGGAGTGGTTAAACAGTAGTAGACCCCCAGCAACTACAGCGGCGACTCAGGCGGCTACCACAACGACGGCTACCACAACGACCGCTACTGCAACAGGAATGACACCACCCTTACAAGAGATCAGCCACCTGAAGCAACAGCTTGACGAATTAGAAGATGAAAAGTCTAAATTACGCCTACAACTGGCTAGGGAACAGAAGAGATCCACCTGTACCGTGTGTCAAGACGATGAAACGACGTACGCCTTTTTCCCTTGTGGTCACCTGTGCCTATGTGGTGTATGCTCGCTAAGCTTAACATGCATAGCGGGTTCGTACCAGTGCGCAGAGACAGAGGAGCTTCATTTGAAGATGCGATGCCCTGTGTGTCGGGGATGTGTATCAGGCGTGAAAAAATATTCCGCCCGTAACAGTGTGATACCGCTGTTCTTCCCAAAGGCCCTTTTTAGGGCCACCTAATTACACCCGAAAGGGAGAAAATTTTCTAACTAAAAGCACAAAAACACCAGCTCCCACACCAATACCCCCTTTGCATAGAGTGAACACTAACACACATTTGAATTTCTAATATTTTTATTAACACAGTAGAATGAACATAAGGTCTTCACCACAGTAGACTTTTGGTGTTGAATTTTTTAATACAATTATACGCTATCAAGGCGCTTAAATGAACGTAGAATGAACATAGAATGAACATAGAATGTAGGAATACGGTGATGTGTGAATGTTTATGCAACAAGACTTGTGTGAAATGTTCAATATTTATGCAACAAGACTTGTTTGAACTCGTCATCGTCTTTCTGCCCCTGGTGCACGTAGATGAAGGTGGCAATCTGTTCACGTGGAATTCTGGGTGGACACACAGCTTGCAATGCCTCGGCAATTTGCACCTCGTTAACGGCCTGTAGTCCCTCAGTCATGAGCGCGTCTGATGGTATACTATTGTCCATACACGTATGCGTGTTGAAGAGTCCGTTCTTGTTCCCACAGCCTGCACATTGCTGGATACGCAAGTGCCGAATGCGGGGTCTGAGATGATCCAGGAATGTGTCGATGTACTTCTTATAAATATACTGAGTCACCTGGTCAGACAGGACTTCATGAATTTCAGCTGTGAGACTCTCCAGCTTCCGCCACGCAGGTATTTGCAGGGTGACGCCCTGAGGTAAAGAAATGCGCTTTTGCGTATCCGCCCTCAACTTCCATTTACGAATATGCACCAGCAGCATGTTGTTGAACATAGAACAGGTGAGAAAGATGTCGTCACCCACATAAAATGTCGCTTCGTCGCTCCCCTGGTGGTCAATGACCGCATCGACGGCGTAATAAATGGCCTGTACTCTTATCCAGGTGTCCAACGTCAAGGCGATATGCTTAGGTGGTTTGTCGTCCCAGGCCGGTGCGTTAAAATGCACTTCCTCTTCTTTGACACTCACAGTTAAATAGGGAGAGAGCTCCCAAGTGTTCGTCTGGGCCGCCTGGTAGGCCTGCTGGATAATGTCATTGATCTCCTGCACAGACATAGGAAGTAGCACCTCTTCCTTCGCTTGCTCAGGCACTTGCTGGGGCACTGGCTGAAGCACTTGCTGAGGTATTTCTAAAGGTGTTAGTCGGGGTCGTTTGGTAGGTGGACCGGGTTTGGCAGGTAGACCGGACTCTTGATGCGTACGTTTGGTAGCTGTACGCCCTTCGGCGATGTCCATGTCCATGACTAAGATATTATCTTCTGAATCCTGGGCTTGAAGTAGATCTGCTATTCCTTCATTTCCCGTCTTCTTCAGCACCTCCACGAAGGCTTGAAATGCTAAGGGGCCACGGCGCAGTAGATCGTCGATGAGGGCTCTGTTTTGTCGCGATGTGGTCTTCTCTGCCATGATATCTTCGACACCGTGTTTAAGGATTATGTTTTCCACCATAAGCAGATCACATATATCAGCCACATGCTGCATCTCATCAACGAGGCAAATACGGTGCTGTAGAAGCTTAGCTCGGTGACATGAGTCCATGACTGTTGGCTCAGGCTGGTCTGCTATGGTGAGATAGACTGGTGAGGCAGGCTCAGGCTGGTGAGGCTCAGGCAAGTAGCTCCTGTCGTCAGAGTGGTTCAGGCTGGTCAGGTAGGCTGGTCAGGCAGGCTGGTGAGATAGCTCCGTTCGGCAGGCCAATGAATGCAGCAATACCCCTAAAAATTTCCACTTTTATACGTTTTTTCGTGACATTCGGGTCTTTTCGGTCACCTCCGTGTGTCTTCGGTCACCTCCGTGTCTTTTCGGTCACCTCCGTGACTCTTCGGTGATGACATTCGGGTCTTTTCGGTAACCTCCGTGTCTCTTCGGTCACCTCCGTGTCTTTTCGGTCACCTCCGTGACGCTTCGGTGATGACATTCGGGTGTTTTCGGTGACCGCCGTGTGTCTTCGGTCACCTCCGTGTCTTTTCGGTCACCTCTGTCACATCTTCACGGACCTCACCGAACTCTCCGTGACTCTTCGGTGATCTCCGTGTCTCTTCGCACACCTCCGTCACATCTTTCGGTCACCTCCGTCACATCTTCACGGACCTCACCGAAAAGACACGGAGGTGACCGAAGACACACGGAGGTGAACGACATTGTGGGAAAAACCCACAGACAAGTCAGTACATCTCCTATCATGTTCCCACGGACCCCACCGAAAAGACACGGACCTGACCGAAGAAACACGGAGGTGAACGACATTGTGGGGAAAACCCCAGTACATGCTCCGCTCACCGAAAAGACACGGAGATGAACGACATTGAGGCCCCACAGACAGGTCAGTACATATCCTATCATGTTCACAGGTCACGCCCCATTCACCCAGACCGGAAGTGACGTCAGATGGCAATGTCACGCTCCATTCACCCAGACCGGAAGTGACGTCACACGGGACTGGTGGCACCCCCTGGCGGAAAAAGGGGACCAAGAGTTACCGCCCTGGAAAAGGGGCCTCGAAATGCTCTTTCCCTACTACTAACGCATGCAATGAGAACATGGGCTGGGGAACATACTCGGGTGTATCGTCAAAACGTTCTTACCCTTGGTGACGCGTGGGGTAAAAGCAATCGGCAAACAAGCGGTACACAGTGGACTGCAAGTCGCCAGTGATGTCTTAGGGGGTACGGCACCCACAGAAGCCTCGAAACGGCGGGCCAAAGAAGCGGGAGGGGTCTTGGTCGCCAAAGCACAACGCACCGTAGGGACTAAAAGACCTGCAGCACCGAGACCACGCACCAGTCGACGACCGACCCAGCGACGACGCACATCGAAGACCCAGGATATCTTTTCTTGAACATGTCCTTAATCCAGGCAGAGTCCTGCCCCTCCACCAACAGCGAATTTGATTTGTGGACCGTCCCGCCCACACAAACCAGTGTCGAACAAGGATTATGGGTGGAGCATCTTCCGCTCTCCAGCATCAACGAAACAGTGCCCATCGAGTTCACCATCAGTAATGCGGATACGGCCTATGTGGATTTAGCCCATACGTACTTGTATGTGAAAGCCAAGATCGTCAATGGGGATGGCTCCAGAATCGTCCATGCTGCAACGGTGGGCCCGATGAATCTCGGGTTGTTCTCACGTTGTTTATTGTTCAATAAAAAAACCAGAATGAGATCTCACCAAAAAAAACCTGTCTTGTGTGTTTTCTGTGTGAGCATAAAACAATCGGCCATAAAGGCTATAACAGACATGTGGGATTCAGTCAAACTGGCCTTGAACACCGTTGAGAAAGTAGCCAATCAGTGGCCTAGGATGGGGCCAAATGTAACCAATCAATGTCCAGAAAACTATGCAAGAGCACTGCAGTAAAATAGAGAGCCAATGAAATCAGCCCACAGATCAAGTACATGTTTAGGTCCAGGTTAAGAGCGGGCATTCCAGCACAAAATTGTTGACGAGGAGTTACAAGTTACAAGAGCAACAGGTGGAGTGAAAAAACTATAGAGGTTCGAGGTAAGGGTAAAGACCAGGAAGATGGCGAGTGGAGACTCGTCCAACACCTATAGATTATGTTTATTAATATAAGTTCCATGGGTTCATGTATTTTTTTGTGCCATTACGGTTCTGGGAAAAACTGAGGGTTCCGCACTGGCCATTTAACATGGGTATAGTGCTGGCGATATTGTCGGCGTATTCCATGGGTGCTTCGGGAGGGCGGATAAAGGCTATCTATTGGCCCGGAGAGGGCCGAACATTGCCGAAAGGGGGACCTTTTGACCCGGATGCGACCTTTGACCTTTTGACCCGAAATTCACCCGCGCACTTCCGGTGATGCCGCGCAGGCGTGCGGTCGGATAACCCGCGCGCGCGCTCGTCCGGATAACCCGCGCAGGCGTGCGGGCGGGCTGGGCCGGAGAAAACCCGGATGTTGAAGAGTACCCGGATGTTGAACCCCCGGATGTTGAAGAGGTCCCGGATGTTCTAGTACATGCATTCCATACGTCTAAGGTCTAAGGTAAAATTGGAACTCTTCTGTGTTCGGAGGTAGTTTTTTTGGTCATTCTGAAAAACGGAAATGACGTCGCACACTTGCGCAGACCCACCAAACCACGTGACCTGCTCAGTAACCTACATGAAAAAAACCCGGATGTAAGATGAGTACCCTAATTTTACATGCACCCACCCATGACTTGGTAGGCAGGCCCCGATAAGCCCGGAGACCGATATTAGCCCCCACTAGACAGGGTTGATAGGAGTTTTCCCCTATTGTAGGGGTAAACTCCGTGTTTCGCTTTTTATATTTTTTTCTGGAGAAACTTTTGCATACACCCACCCTGCCTCTCCCGGCAGGCCCCGATAAACCCGGGGGACCGGTATTCGTCCTTTTTGATAGGGTTGATAGGAGTTTTCCCCTATTTTAGGGGTAAAGTCCGTGTTCCGCTTTTTATATTTTCGGGACAAATCCTAATTTTACATACACCCACTCTCTCAGCAGGCCCCGATAAGCCAGGGACCGATATTTGCCCTTTGGGATAGGGTTAATAGGAGTTTTCCTCTATTGTAGGGGTAAAGTCCGTGTTCCGCTTTTTATATTTTCGGGACAAATCCTAATTTTACATACACCCACTCCCCCACTCTCTCAGCAGGCCCCGATAAGCCAGGGACCGATATTAGCCCTTTGGGATAGGGTTGATAGGAGTTTTCCCCTATTGTAGGGGTAAAGTCCGTGTTCCGCTTTTTATGTTTTCGGGACAAATCCTAATTTTACATGCACCCACCCATGGCTGAATGGCCCTGGAGGAGCGCTTCACTTTGACACCTCACTCGACCCAATCAGTCCAATAGGGGCCCCTCTCGCCCCTGAAGATTGCCGAACATTCTCACGAAAACCCACGTATTTGGGACTACTTTCTGTCCGCGGAGGCAGACCGCATAACCGCCAGACCGCATCACCACGGAGGAATATATCCCCAAAGGTCACGCCTGATTCACGCAGACCGGAAGTGATGTCATACTTGCGCAGAACACTCCTGCGCACTCGTCCAAATGTGACATTAAATGCACACTGTATACTACTGTATACGTGCTTATAATTCGGAAAAAATCGTGAAAATAGAACCATGAATCTGCATGCAGTATGATCAGTTTTATTTCCGGGAAAACGCTCAGAACGCATCTCCGGCGGCGATGTAGGACCCCGAAGCTTCCGGGACCTAGGCGGCCCCTGGACCCTCGCCTGTTGGGCTGTGAAGATTTCCTTGTTTCATCTTTGTGTGAATGAATCGTATCCAATATGAGGCATGTTTTCAATATCAATGCGTGCTTATAATTGGGGGAAAAATCGTGAAAAGAGAACCATAAATCTGATCAGTTATAATTCCGGGAAAACGCTCAGAACGCATCTCCGGCTATCTAGGAACTCGGAGGTTCCGGGGCCTAGACGGCCCTTGGACCCTCGCCTGTTGGGCTGTGACAGTGGGCTTTCAATTACGTTCCGACGCCATGGACGATCTCCTAACACTGGATAATCTCTATATTAGCTACGATGTGAATGATATTTACTCACTCACCCCCCTTCACTGGATTTGAGCAAAAACTACTGATAGCCCAGAAGGAACATCACATCTGGACGTCTAACTTTAGGGAAAGTTGGGGCAAAATGGAACCACGGGGCAAAACGGAACTTTTGGCTGTACTGCCACCTACCTGGATTATCTTCTGTAGTGGCGGGTATCATTTGTACGTGAACCACGTTGTTTTCGAGAAGGAAAACGAATTGGTCTCATTTCTATGTTCGGTGAAAGAATCGGACTCCATTTGATCTAAGGTAAGCCTGAATTGAGGAGCCCGTACAAACAGTGTTGCTACCCTCCGTAAGGAACAAGTATATTTTAATGAATTTTACCGCATGCAAGGCTTCGAGACGAACGGTCGTTTCTGGCCTCATCGCACATTCCTTTTCAGTGTTGGAACCGACAAGTGAAAATATAGCATGTGGGACAAAATGGAACACTTCGAAGTGGGGCATAATGGAACCCAGTTCCATTTTGCCCCAGTAGGTGTTCCATTTTGCCCCACGCATGTGAATGAAGCAGTGACACTACATGGATAGAGAGATGATTCATTTGGCACAATTCGGAAAATACGTACCGGTACAGCATAGAAATGTAATTTGATACGGTAATTAATGAAAAGTTTTGATTCCAGGTTGAAAGTCGCCATGGTCCGAAAATACATTTGCAAAACCGATAGACAGTCTTGGGATGTAGCGCCATCAAGAACGGCCTAGGCGTAAGAAAAACCAGCAAAACTTATCACGTACCACAAACAACATTACATAGGAGGATCAAAGACCGGAACAAACGTGTCAAAGGCTCCTCGAGGGCTTTGGGGTATTTCCAAGTAATACGACAGGTGTTTCGACTGCATTACCCTCATCAAAAATTCACTAAATTTTGATTTCATCCAAAAACGCAATGCAGATATACACAAATGATACTGTCGTGATATAATGGTTCCAAATGGCTGAGTATGTTAATTAAATTGTCATATTTGAATGGCAATGAGGTTCATTGCAAATTTGTACAAATTTAAATACCACCTAACGTGTGTCTAATGCCATATAGATATAGATCTGCATGTACCTATATGTACCCTACATTTTATAAACAATCATGCATTAGAACTTCAAGGAGATTAGGTTCATCATTTCTCTTAATCTTTTTTAATTTTCAGACTACCTTCTCTGATGTCATTGAGGCGGACTTGGTGAATTACATTATCAAAATGGAAACAATGATGTTCGGGCTAACTACTTACGATGTAACATCCTTGGCGTATCAAGTGGCAGAGAGGAATGAAATTTCGAACCCATTCAACAAAGAGACCGAGACCGCAGGAAAGGACTGGCTGTATAACTTTATGCAACGCCACCCAGAATTGGCTCTTCGATAACCGGAGGCCATGTCGGCCGGTCGGACAAGATTGTTCAACCAAGAAAACGTGAAGAAGTTTTTTGATCTTCTTGAGCCGCTAATTGACAAACACCTTTTTCTGCCAAATGATATTTACAATGTAGACGAAACCGGGATGACAACGGTTCAGAGCAAGCCGTCGAAAATTATAGCAAAACGGGGCCGACGTCAAGTCGGCAGTTCAGTCTCTGCAGAACTGGGTCAGCTAGTTACCGTTGAAATCTGCATGAGTGCCACGGGGTCGTTCATCCCGCCACTTTTCATATTCCCACGTGTTCGCATGAAACCGGAACTGATGGATGGAGCCCCGCCTGGAGCAATCTCGGCCTGCCACAAAGTAGGTGGATGCAGTTGTCGATCTTCACGACGTGGTTTGAACACTTCATTCGGATGTCTGGCGCCTCCAAAGACAACCCTGTTCTCCTGATTCTGGATGGACATTCAACACACACCAAGAATATCGAGGTGATCGACTTGGCACGAGGAAATGGGGTAGAGTTGTTGTGTCTCCCACCACATTGCTCGCATAAGATGCAACCCCTTGACGTCAGCTTCATGAAACCGCTTTCCACATTTTATGATCAGGAGTTGAAAAAGTGGTTAAGGAACAACCCAGGTCGGGTTGTAACTACATTCCAGGTGGCGGAGATCTTCTGGAAGGCGTACTTGAGAGCAGCAACGGCGCTTACAGCAGCTAATGGATTTCGCCGGACAGGAATATTCCCTACCAACAGAGATGTATTCGA
>JAVTVY010028113.1:0-103868 GCA_036873755.1 Hanleya hanleyi
CAAGCTGTGTGCACGGTATAAAGACAAGATCTCCGGACATCCTAATCTCCGCGGGGCAGCCAAAAAAGCATTTGACAGCTATGTAGAGGGTACCAATTCCGTAACGAAGAGTAATATCTTGAGGCACCTTGAAGGGAAGGTCCATGGAATATCCATTCTTGTTCATTCTGGGTCCGAGAAAGATGAACCCGGTAAATAGATTTGAATTGAATTGTATATTCTAAAATAAACAATGCCATCATTGCGAAGCAGACAAAAAATAGTATATACCAAGTTCAAAATATTTAGAATAATTTACATACATGTACATTAGAAATTAATTAAATAACTGAAAATTACATAAAACTGATAAATATATTCCGTTTAAATTATACTAGTAATAGTTGAACAGAAAATTTGAAAAAAAAGTTCGTCCCAGCAGAGCGATAGCTCTCCCAGTAGTGTTTTGGGCGAGCAATTGACAAGGAGAGCGACAGCTCCCCCAAAGCATTTCAGGAGAGTGATTTACAACTCGCCCTTAATCTGCTCATCGAAAAGACTGGGCGGCCAAAACTTTCGGTTCGTTGTCAACATAATAAAATCAGTAACAAAATCAAATGTTACTATAGAGTTTAGGTCCAGCCAGTTGAACAATGAATTGAGGGATCTTTATCTACATTCAAAAAAGTAATAATTTTAGTTTTTATAGATCGATATTATAAGCAAAAACAAGTAAATAGACTTGCCAAGTCGTCCCATATAAACAGTCAACTGGTCCAAAGCCAACTCGTCCCGTAATGCAGACCGTATTGAACAATGAATTCAAAAATGTCCGATGTTGTGGAGCACAGACCTGCATTTCACAGAAATAAATTTTGCATTCGTTGCTATGCTTTGTCCCAATGTCAGAGTTCGTAAATTCTTAAACTTTCAGTGCAACACTAGTACTGACTGTGCTGGGTGAAAATTATAGTGGACATGCACATTTCATCTTTATCGATTTTGATTGATCCAGGAAGTTGTTTCTGCACATGAGGAAGATGAAGAAAGCATCAACTATATTTAAGTACAGGGGTTTTTGTTAAGCTGTGATTTCGTGCACTCACAAGGTCATGATAAGAATAGGCCTCGGCTCCTCGGACAGAAACGACTACCTGGAGCATTCCTGGGGTTCTTCCCAGCCTCACTGGATTTGAAGAGAACAACAGATAGCCCTACAGGCACATCATATTTAGATCTGTATCTCTTTTAAAATGAAGTGGGGTTACTCTCTCGTTGACTTTGACAAGAGAGATGATTACAATTTCGACATTGTAAACTATCCCTTTCTGGACAGTAGTATTCCAGTGGGACCTGCATATGGCGTATACATATCATAGTAGCATTTGCTAGATCCTGTGTTAAATGTGACGATTTTAATCAACGTCACAAAACATTGTTGCAGAAACTTATAAAATACGAATGTAGCGTGCAAGATCTATGGCGCTACGTTTCATAACTTGTGTCTAATTCCGCTTAACCCGGGGCTAGGGGCCGTATGAACCCACGTACTTCAAGATCCTCATGGTACTCATATGAACAGTCACAATCAAAGCGTGACTGAGATACATCATTCTTTAGATGACGACTTTACAATGAATATTATGGATTAAGAATACTGATCAGTGATACGGATTTGATATTTTTCGAACATCGTGATGTCTTGCCGGCATCATTAAAAACTGTTGACCGCTTCTCTCTTGCAGGAAACAAGCCTATGTTTATGTATACTATGATTGTCTTTTTGAATTTGGTGCTAATACTGTTATATGGAATAGGTTTACAAAAGATAGTTATGAATAACTTCCATATCCAGAAGCGGTTGTACATCTGTAATTTTGAACAAGAGCAGGTAGGATGGAACAAGACTTGAGAATGGCGGGTTACATCAGCAGAGTTTAGCTGATTGGCTGACGATATCACTTGATGGTGATTTCTGGGAGATCCCCCTTATGTTGCTGAAAATAGGTTGAAAATGCATATGCTCGCTCCCAGGGTGTGTTAAATTACTGCGTATAAATGATTCACATGGTTACAGGTTGAGTTAAAGCTCGGTCCAATCAGAAGGAATATTTGACAGGAAGTATGCAATTCGATCCCATTAGAATGTTCTAGGCTTGCCTATTCATATTATTGACCATAAGTCCACTTCTGAAATGGAATGTTGAATACCACAAACCATCATAATCAGACATGTCATGGGTCGTGCATGGCAGGTCGAGGAATTCGCAGTTCTAATTTTTTTAGGCCGGGGGCGGCCCCCGTCCGCCGGAGCCCCCAGACACCCGGAGATTGATTCTAAGCGATTTTGGACCCTTTTGAAGGTATATTTTATGTCCAACTATTCATCATTTCTAACCAAAATTTTGAAGTATAAAACCAAGTTGCAATCAACATCTTCAGTCCATGTCTGGAAATAGGTGCCTGTCATATTGACCACCCTTTTTGGTATAATCATGGATTAACCTTTGGCCTATATAGACTAGCAACTGTGTTATCGTTACTATTCATATTTGGATACGCAGTTTTCCAAATTTGTATACACATCGTATTACAGGTCATCACACTGATGTTCATGGTGAAAATAAAGTTGTTTTCTCTGATTTCTCTTGTTCTCTTTTAACCTTTTCAACCTCATTTTGGGATTAGCAAATTTATACCAATGCATGGCATTCTTTCGGAATCCTGCAACGACATATTGAATCCTGGAGAGTAACCAAATGCATTGTGAAAAATGGTATGCAAAGTTGAAGTAAATAATGAACTGCCGAAACAAAATGTACATTGATTCAAGTTGTATTGCAGTTGCAATTTCAGATTGTCCTACTTGATCTCATCTGGAGTGTTGTCGTGCAAAAAGTTGCGAAACTAATAAATTCTTTCATGCAGTGTGAAATAGCACGATCATCTCGAGCTGATCGTATATATACATCTGTCGGAACAAAATTACATGTACAACACTTCTTTGCATTTTCAGAACTATATACGCCCATAAACTCACAACATTAAAATACACGAATAACGGCAGCCTTTCGAAGTCCACGAGTTCTAGTTTCTCCTATGTACTTATTACTATGATTCCATTTATCATCGAACTCTTCCGTAATTTGGGACCAAAATGGGACACAAAGCTTGGCAATTTCTATTATTATTTTAGGTGGCTCGGCAATATAAAAAATTACCATATGCACAAATTGTGATGCAGTCAAGAGAGGCACATCATTACATTGTAACTGTGTTTTGAACGTCATGGTTTCATATTGCCACCTCATAATCACGGTGACACCTTGAGTGATGTCACTCCAGCTCTTGGAAAAATAAAAATGGTGAAATTCACGAATTAAACCTCTTTCTGCATTATTAAACCAGAAAGTAGTGTGGGACCCCCACATTTTCATTCTTTATTGTGAAAATAAACCGAATTTGGAATATATATACACTGAGTATGAAGAAATTGAAGAGATTTTAGCCATTCAAATAGCAATTGTAAACAATAATGGTAATAATGGAATTGGAGTAGTGAAACTTAGTGAAATCTAATCATTGCAAAGTTAAAATATTCAAAAATCTTACGGAGCACACCAAATTCCATTCGATATTTAGAAACTATTTCAAACAGAGAATCTTCTATACTGAATATAAAGAAAATGACATGGATTTAAGTCTACAATGGGGAGTCACCTTTATATTTATATTCCATTTGCCCCTGTACAAACAGTACAACTGCTTCATAAGTACAAGATCATCCTGGGATAAATTCTGGTATTTCTTACACGATATATGGAAATATTCCTCACACCATCAAGGAAGATGAGGGATTCATGTCTACATGGCCCTTGTTATATCAGCTCGAGATCATCCAAACATTACTCCCAGGCTGATGGGTAAGTTGCGGTCTGGAAGTAGCGATCTTGTATATCATGCTGTATTTTCAAAAGACCTTCAGTGCAAAACCAGGAACACTGAATCCTTGTCTGATGGTTTGTTACAGGATGGAACAGACTACCCTGTGACTCCAACACTGAGACATTCCCAGGAAGTGGAGATCTACGACCCTATTACTGTGACGCCGCCCGTCCTGTACTTCTCCTGGGACCTGGAACATACTAAGTACCAGTACCAACTCAAAGTCAGTATAGCTTAAAAACATTTTGAAAACCTTCAGTTTTCAAGTTGTTATTTTTTAAGTTTAAGGCCTCGGAATCCTCAGAAATTATACTGTTTCCCATAATTTTGAGAAATCTTAGACTAAGATTTTTTTTTCCGGAGCATCTGCATCATTCTATAAAAGCAGTTACTCTTTCAGATTACTTCAATGTGTTTTGTATAATCGACCTCAAACACTTCCTAAAATTCTCTACTACCATTTCATTATTGTACATGTATGGCCTCAAAGTGGCACCTACTCAGCTAATAATTCACTGTGAAGTACTGGTATATAATGTTGATGCAGTTACCATTTGGTAATACCTACATGTGATCTGTATCTGTTGAGTAAGGCTAAAAAAATGATTAACTGGTTCTCAGGTATCACCGTCTCATTCTAAAATGTGCCGCGTGTTCCTTTTTATTACGGAATTCCAGGACTGTTTTTTTTTATTTTTTACTCTTTTAAATTGAAAGAACATCTACTTACTGTTTACAACAGCATACCTTGTAATTAAATCCTATGAAGGACTGGTATCCATTGTTCAATTCGTTTGATTAAGGGTAATGAGATATTTTGTTAAATTGTAACACTGAAATGTCATGATTGCGAAAGTCGTGCATGTTTTCGGGAGGGGAGGTAACTTTGTAGAATTCTTCAAAATCAAATGATATTTCCCGTTTGTGCAATATTCATTGTCCCCAAACGCCCGAATTGCTAAGGGGAACTTATTATTGGGGAGGCAAGTTACAATTTTGTTTTTACAGAAAATAACTCTCCATTGATCCCCACCCTCTATTTCCTAAAATAATCATCGCCCGACCCCATACCCGCATATATTCTGGGAGCTTACATTATGCTACACTTAATCAAGGCATTGCCATACCCCATACACAACAGACATCTTCTGTTTTAATGTTCAAGGTTTAGATATCCATGCTCAGACTTCCATCCACTTTCTGATTCACTTGCTGGTCTGTCCATTTTGTTCAGTTGAATTCTTGTTTCACATGAGTTTGAAACAAACTTTAATGAGTTTCATATGGGTTTCATCAAATGAATGACCTTAGCAAATGAAAAGATGTAGTAATATATGTTCAGGGTTCAGAAAATAGCTTGTGCTCATACATTGAGGATTGATTATTTGTACATCTAGGGTAAATAAATATTCTGTGGCAGTGAGAAAAATCTTTGGTTTCACTCCCCTGCTCAGGCTACAGGTGGTAGTGGAGAGTATGTATGGAGCTCCAACAAGACGGTCGTATCCACGGTGACCGTGAGAGGAGAGATAACCACAGGTGGCATCGGATCAACAACGATCACAGCTGCTGATGTGAAGAATCAGGCCCACACTGGATCAATGCAGGTAAGATCCAATAAAATAAATCACTAACTTTTGAAAAATATAATATTTTTTTATATTTTTTCACGTAATAGGTGGTGGAATCGAATATTTTGTATTAAGATGTTGGACTAATAGCTTTAAAGATGTGTCACCAATGATGGAATTGCTTGTACATATGCTAATTTAAGTAAGTCCATGGAACAGACTCACTGAAATGGGTGATCATATTCCGTCCTGCCCCATAAGTAGGGTCACATACTGTCTGCACAATCCATTCTGGTTGTCATGACACCACAATCTAGCTCAATGAAACCATGGATGATATCAAAGTTTCTCCTTTCTAGGGACCGCATACATACCCTCCAGCAATATATGAGATTTCAGAATACACATGGTAACTGTTTTGATACAATCATTTACAATACACTCATACAGTCGTTCAATATTTTTGAAATATTGACTTTGACCAAAGTCTAACAGCACGATCTTAATCCGCCTTTTGCGCTATTCCTAATGCCGATTTCGGCCGCAAGGTGACGCTAGCGCTCACGGCACTTTGGTCTGTTCCGGTTTAACTGTCTGCTACTGTAAACATGTGCAGGAGGGAAGGCGGGTATTGTATTTCGCCTCGTTTCGTCAGATTTTCTCACTGATGGAGACGTCCTTGGTAATTTGCGTAAGTATAGTCATCAAGTCTAAGTTTTACTCTTTTTACTCGTTTGTACAAGCAAAATAAAAGCCGCTTTGTCAACAAATTGGGCAATCAAAGCTCATCGTTGTTGTTGTTATAAAACATGGTGGGTGGCCGACAGTTCAGCCTGATTAAACCACACTCTACTGAAAACAATCAGCAGGGGCCAGTTTGTTTGATCAAGTACTGTGAGAAATAATCGGATTATTAGTTAACCCGACTACCATGTAGCTGTTAATGTAGCTGTATGATTATAATGTGATAAACAAGAACCCAACCCGCCTCAGTTGGGACTGCTGGTAGTGTTTCATAATTTTATTGTGAAAAGACACACTGAACAGGAAATTAATGTGCCATCTGTCTTCTAACTTCTCATAAATACTGAGGAAGTAGTTTTTGCACTAATAGCTACTTATTTTTTATTTTTTAATTATCTAATCTATAGTAATCCTTTATCCCTGAGTCGATGACACGCAAGTCTCTACTATAACTAAACAAATGTTTTATAACAACAACAACGACGAGCTTTGATTGCCCAATTTGTTGACAAAGCAGCTTTTATTATGCTTGTACAAACGAGTAAAAATTAGACTTGATGACTATACTTATGTAAACTACCAAGGACGTCTCCATCAGTGAGAAAATCTGATGAAACGAGGCGAAATACAATACCCGCCTTCCCTCCTGCACATGTTTACAGTAGCAGACAGCTAAACCGGAACAGACCAAAGTGCCGTGAGCGCTAGTGCCACCTTGCGGCCGAAACCGGCATTAGAAATAGCGCAAAAGGCGGATTGACCCTATCTAGACGCATTGACAATGATGATTGTAGGTACATGTGCTTCCACCCCATTCTATGACTTTTCTGCCATCACGTGTCGAAGCAGAGATCGGCACCATTCTCGAACTTCCATTGGCTATCTATTCTACCCATAACGGTAAGTGAAGTTACTCTTGAATAAGTCGAATCTTATAATTCTTGGCATCTGACAGATGTTTTTGAAGATATTCAATAAATATTAATAAAAGTTTAAACATGCATATTCTCAACTTGTGAAAGTTATAAATAGCTGTTAAAAAGTGATTTTTATATACACTTCTAAGGCTAGTATACTATTGAGATTAGTGAATTCTCTCTTTGTTTCAACAGTATCCAACTTCAAGTTTAACCATTGCTGCAGTGATTTGATGGAATTGATTGACTTCTCTCTTGATAAAATAATTTTCTTCCCAGTACCTGCCATTGAGTCCCAATCAAGTTATCTTTGGAAAAAAAAAACTAAATAAAAAAGTTTTCATCAAGATATCCTTTTTAGAAATCTTCTCTCTATCAATTTCTAAAATGGATCTCGCTTGTTTTCCCCCCAGGAAAGAATGTTGCTGTCACCGACTGTCATCTACTACCATTCAACATCTCCTTCTCTGACGGCTCCGTGTTTTCAGAAGAATTAGGTAATAGTTTCCGAATGAAGTTTGATTATTGGAGTCTGGCTATCCTGCGGTTGTCTTGATTTGCATCATTTGAATACATGTCTGATGACAGAACCAAATTCATACCGTTGACTGGTACCGTACCTAAATTCCAGAAAATGACAGAAAACTCCCAAATTACAGATTTTTGTGTTTTAACATATTGTTAAAATGTACATTCGTTTGAAAGTTTAGGGGTTGAAAGTATTAAAACCTTTATTTTAACTGGTTGGCTGCTGGATTCTTCTTTATGATGCGCTGCAGAATTGCTCATTTTTACGATGAATTGCACCATTAGATCCGGGTTTCAGGAGCAAAATTATTATTCATACTCATGCACTAAGATTTGCCGTATATAGCAGCTGGTCCATAATAGTTCGGTCAACATTTCTTTAATTTTATTTTATACGGAAGTATATAAAATTGTCAGCGTAAACACATTTTATTGGAACGGACTACATTGATTTCACAGCCATTTTCAGCGAAATAATTCTAGAAAAACGTGTTGTTTTTTTGGCTGTCTTCAGCATCGTCGTGTTTGACAATCTTACTGCCATTTTGAAAGATCGACATCTCGTTTTCAAGGGAATTCCTTCTTTCTATAAATAGTCCTCATTTTGATGGATGGTCAATGAAAAAATAGTCCTCATTTTGATGGATGGTCAATGAAAAGACGCAATGACGAAGGGTTTGAAAGCAAGCTAAAACAGAGAGGGATATCCCATTCATTGAGCTGGAAACCAATGCGCCCTGTGATTGGACAAAGCCAACCACGTGGCCGAAATAAGGTTGTTCATTGGCCTAGGCAGTGTAGTGGGCTTTTCCAAGACGTAATTTCGGCAATGGCGGCAAATTCTGTCACAGAAAGTTGACAGAAATGTAAAGATAAAAGATTTCATCGAAATCCGCACTATGGGAAGGTAATCTGGGCTTCAATACTTCAACTATGCCAAAGAATCATATCTTTTATGAAGTTTTCCGTGAATATTTTATATTTTCTGAGCGGCTTCTCGACGACATTTTATGAAAATCTCCACTCGCTTTATTTTTTATTTCTTTCTCTCGATTTCGTTATTTTAAGACAGAATATCAAGTTTACATCAAGTTTACATCCAGCAAATCAAGTCGGGCTTAGCTAACAATATATGTATGGTTTGCATTAAGTTTAACTCATTCGGTACCGTAAGCGCCATTTGGCGTCACAGATCTGGGCCTCCTCAACCCCATCGACGCCATATGGCGCAAAACATAACTGTCGTGGGAAAATAGAATTTTCATATCTAAGCATTGTCAAATGTAATTAAAGGCCTATATGTTTACGAAGCTTATTTTCTCTCGTAACAATTTCCGAAATTTGGATTTGACTAACAGAAAAATTATTTCAAGATCGTTGTTTGAAAACGCAGATAAAAAATAAAATCACGAAAATTCCAAAATGAAGTCGGCCGTATACACGGCTGTTGGAATTCTTGTTTCCTGGTCTATTCAGGAAGAAATATCACGTAAACCATACATATATCGAAACATAAGATTGCTATCTATCCGATTATATATAAAGCATTTTCGTATTGAATGAAAAATATAACGAAATAAAACTATATTCCGAGAAGAGATCTGTGAGAAAATCGCGCAGTTTTGGCCGACATTTGCAAATGTTCAAATACCTTGAAGTGGCATCCGATTCCTTGAGAAATCTGACGAATTCACGAGATATTTTCTGTCAAATTTTCTGTCAAGGTACAGGTATATATCCATTGTTGAGAATTCCTACGATCGTATACGTTTGGTAAATTTATTTCCCAAATATTCTGGTAATGTCCGACACCAACTTGTCATAATTTCGCTCCATCTTTTCTGTTCCAACGAAACCCGCGAAGAAAGACGCAACCCGATTGGCTCGCCTACGGGGCCGTACGTCACATGAACGCTCTTATCCAATTCACTTGCCCAAAGCAGCGGGCTTATCAGAATGATCATTTCTAAACATCCTTTTGCAATCCAATCAAATCTTTCGTTTCACTGGCCATCCGATAGTAATTTTACTACGAGAAGAAAGCTGAATGAATGGGCTTTACAATGGTACGTCATTCATTGAAATCGGTTCAGGGAAACGGAGCATGGACGCGATTGAATCGGACGAGCAAAAAAACCTTCTACTTCATTATTTTGCACGTAATATGATCACTATCAACGAAAATTTCTACCAGATCAAAACTTTAATTTATAAGTAATATGTGGATGAAATAAATTATGGAAATTATCATCTTTATCCAGGGGATGTATACTACAATCAGCTATAAATTTTACCAGCCAGAGATTACGTACATCTGAAACCAGACCATGACAATTTCGATGTTTTTTTTGTTGAAGCATTTTTTCAAACAGATAAAAACATGTTTTCATGAAATTTGCATGCATAATTTCATGTATAATTATAAAAATATAAACACAAACACAATTTCTGATGTTTGTGTATTTCATGGAGATATAAAGTTTCAAATTTTATTCACCTTCATAAACAAAATATTTTTGAAATGAACTTTTGGTCGACAGTTTCTGTAATGGATGTTCGTACACTGCACGCATTGAGACTCAGCTGTGGAGCTACTGGAACTGAGGCCAGAAATGAAGCTCGGTACTGAATGAGTTAATGGAAGTCAAATTTGAAAATAGCGATTTTAGACAATGGTGCCTCGCCGTACTCATGAAGACAGACATGTTCAGGCGCCAGTGAGTGGCTGCCCGCAGCGAACCAGTTAAGGCTTTTTTTTATGATTTTGTGTCTATTTACTTTGTTATATTACATTTCCAATTTTTTATCCCAAATTTGAAGGTGCTGTCCATACCCAAATTAGTACTCTGTATTTGACCTTGGGTTTGTGAAGAGTGATGGAATATGCATGTTGTGGGTTACCGTACGGTGTCAATGAAATTGGAACTATTCTGCATGGGGAGATTAATTTAGTCCATACACAGAGGTTTTGGTATGGTGAGAAGGTCAGTCAGAGATATAAAAATATATGTATTACTGGTTCCAATTCTGTAGCAAAAATGACTGGATTTGGACCAGTGTGCATTTCTCTTCATTAAAACTTTAATTTAATAGCGTCTAGTTTCATAATTATGAATGACGGGAGATTTTTTTTTTATCACTCCCGAAGCAATCTGGCCCTACCATAGGTCATGTGAGACAGCTATTCTTCAGCTCATATATGGAGAGCTCCACTGTCTCAGAACTTTAGTATTACAGCGTATCGCTGTTATTGGGGGCCCAAATTTGATCCATCTTAGAGCTTTTCAGCTGTCTATTCAACAGAGATGCGGTTCTTAATTTTATGGACACCATAGCATCTGCCTTATGTCAGAATTGGCGCTATATCGAGACACCTTATAGTTATGCAAAACTGAACTCCGACGATGTCCACTACAATAGTATGATTTGCTGCCATGGTTTTGTATTTTTAGTCGGTCCCCCATCCAAAGAAGGAAGCTGTGCCACGCTGAAGGTGTTGGGCTCACAGCAAGGAAACACAGAGGTTACTATGGAATACAGTGCCTCCAATAAACTTCAAACTTCCATCACCATAGCTGCTTATAAGCCACTTGTGGTGCGTATTGTCACTTGATATTTTTGTCCCCCGCTACTTAGTAGGGGGGGGGGGACTTAGAAACACCGGTGTCCGTAATTCCGTGAATCCGTAATTCCGTGATTCCGTAATTCCGTAAGATTTTCTTGTCCGGACAATAACTCGTGAATGATTCAACCGATCAACTTCAAACTTGGGGTGTGTCTTGACATTGGCGAGAGGACGGTTGGGATTGTTTTTCAGCAATGTGCGTAATCCAATATGGCCGCCGTCAGCCATTTTGGATTATAAGCAGTTCGATCTTAGATTTTCTTGTCCGGACAATAACTCGTGAACGATTTAACCGATCAACTTCAAACTTGGGGCGTGCCTTGACATTGGTGAGAGGGCGGTTGGGATTATTTTTCAGCAAGGTGCGTAATCTAATATGGCCGCCGTCAGCCATATTGGATTATAAGCAATTGGATCTTAGTTTTTCTTGTCCGGACAATAACTCGTGAACGATTTAACCGATCAACTTCAAACTTTGGGTGTGCCTTGACATTGGTGAGAGGACGGTTGGGATTGTTTTTCAGCAATGTGCGTAATCTAATATGGCCGCCGTCAGCCATATTGGATTATAAGCATTTGGATCTTGTCCGGACAATAACTCGAACGATTCAACCGATCTACTTCATATGTGGGGAGTGCCTTGACATTGTTGAGAGGAGGATTGGGATTGTTTTTCAAGGACGTGCTTGATCCAATATGGCCACCATCAGCCATACTGGATTTCATTGGATTTTAAGCAGTTTGATTTTGTCCGGACAATAACTGGAGTACGATTCAACTGATCTACTTCAAACTTGGGGAGTGCCTTGACATCGGTGAGAGGACGGTTGGGATTTTTTTCAGCAATGTGCATAATCCAATATGGCCGCCGTCCGCCATATTGGATTATAAGCAGTTGGATCTTAGATTTTCTTGTCCGGACAATAACTCGTGAACGATTTAATCGATCAACTTCAAATTTGGGGTGTGCCTTGACATTGGTGAGAGGACGGTGGGGATTGTTTTTCAGCAATGTGCGTAATCTAATATGGCCGCCGTCAGCCATATTGGATTATAAGCAGTTGGATCTTGTCTGGACAATAACTCGAACGATTCAACCGATCTACTTCATACCTGGGGAGTGCCTTGACATTGTTGAGAGGAGCATAAGGATTGTTTTTCAAGGACATGCTTAATCTAATATGGCCACCATCGGCCATACTGGATTTCATTGGATTTTAAGCAGTTTGATCTTGTCCGGACAATAGCTGGAGTACGATTCAACTGATCTACTTCAAACTTGGGGAGTCCCTTGACCTTAGTGAGAGGACAGTCATGTATTATGTTTTATGGATGTGCATAATCCAATATGGGTGCCATCCGCTGTATTAGATTATGTTAAGCTCATCAGCGATATCTCCATTTTCAAATCCTACTCTTATCAATGATATGAGATATCATCGACAAAAAAAATCGACCATAGAGGTCCATGGCCCCCGCAGCAGCAGTGCCAGTTATGGTGGATGTAATCCACCATAACTGGTGCTGCTAGCGGGGGGCATGGACCTCTATGGTCGATTTTTGTTTGTGAATTGCCTATTGTATTGAGATTCAAAAAGTTAATCACTTTGGGTTACCTGCAGAGGACATCCTCAAAGCTTCTGGAAAAAGGTTGTATGGACCTGAAAAGTCCTGGAATTTTGTCTGTGATTTAATTGACTCGAGACATTCATGACGAGACTTTGATGTAATAACAAGTACCATATCTGACACCGTAGGCCATCTACTTAAGTGGAGAGGCAGATTGACGTATTGATGCTTAGTTAATTACTCAATTTATTAAAATGTCTGTGTCATTATTCGCGCAAAACTACTAAAAACAGCAAGATTTAGTTGTTGACAACACCCGTTCGGGATTTTCCATCTGTATTGTGAATTTTGGTTAGATCGGCAATCTCTCCCTCAATCCTGTGTATTCCTGAGAGAAAATATATGCCCCAAAATGTCATAAGGGGTGCTGCTCGCTTTGTTCTACTTTTGTGACCAACCTAAAAAGGTGCATACAATCATATTTTATATATCTTGACCTGTGCAAAATTCCATGGTCCTAGATTTAGCAGAAGCGAAGATCCAGGATATGCTGTATAGTCAAGCAGCCTCTCCTCTTAATGACTTTCAGAGCGGTACATTATATAGTTATGCCATCAGTGATCAGTGTCCAGGATAATAGGAACTGTGGACACTCTCGTGTTCTGACACTTGAAGGCACTGTTGTGATATGAAAAATGTTGAAAACGACGTTAAATCCTACTCACTCACCCCAGTTTTAATCTGTTCATCATAATGTTGGTACACTTTTATAGCCCATTGATCCAGAAGACGTAGCAGTGGTGGCAGTTGGTTCATCCAAGGAGGTGATATTTGAGGGTGGACCTCTACCCTGGGTCCTGGATCCGTCCAAATACATCCAAAAATGTAAGTAAGACAATCAAATCAGAATGAGCTCTGTCTCGTTGAATTTATATTTTTAATTTTGACATTTCATTGTTCATGAGATAACAGTTATGAAAAACAGTAGAAATGCTATTTAATCTGAAACCGTGAAAGACCGAAATATTACTGAATAAATTATTATTATTATTTCTGATCATAATTGAGATGAAAGAACTCTTATTTACAAAATTATATAATCTAATGATTCCAATTTCTTTGTTGCTGTAGTGTCAGCGGAGAGGGAGCCTGTGGTGTCCATCAAACAGGTGAACACTTACGGATTACAGAGTGAGTTGCTATGGTTACCGACTATTCACCACAGTCTGTGTGTACTAGTCCGTCTGTATGTATTTTGTTGAATGCAGTTCAGCGTGTGTGTAATCGGGGTCAGGAGTTTTATATGCAACATTCTAAAGACAACTTCAATTCCCTGTACTTTTTTCTGCTCAACTTTGTGAAAACCTGCAGGCATGTTCATTTTCAGTCCATTGACGGATTTAAACAATCAAACTTTTGAGAAAAAAAGAGTAAAATTTGTCAGTTTGGTATGAAATTTTCAAAACCACATTTGTAATCCTGGCAGGAGTGAGTAAAGTTTCAGACTCTCTGAAGTAGATTTTCAGAACTGTCACACGCATTAATGCCAGAATATGGATTGTTGTTTCCCATTCCTGTTCTGGTGGGTATTCAGTTATCTGTCAGCAAGAATTTAAACCTCCTGAATACCTGCATTACTCGGTGTACAGGAGAGACAGTTTTACATTTCAGAGAAGACTGACCCAGAAAAGACTGAAGAGCTGGGTAAACAAATTAATCATTGTAATCTTGATTGGGCAGGCTTTTCTGGAATCTAGGTGGTGACAGATCATATCATTCATCTTGTTCTGAAAGCTTCAGCCTCGCCTGTGGGGGGAAAATGGTGGAATATGTCCAGTTCATATCAATATTGACATTTCGCCTCTGTCCATCATCAATGCTATCACAATATCTCTTGAAGGATTGTAGTCAGGTTTTGTATATGCTCATCAATTTTTGATGGGACGTATTATGTTATGGTGTGTTTCACCCATCTGTCTGTCCATCCGTCCGTTATCTTTTCTCATGAATGAAACTCCATGGAGTTGTGGTCATGCTCGAATCTTGCACAACTGGGTAGTTGGTACACAATTCATCACGATGTGAACAACTGTATATGACTTCCCTGCGACGTTCTAGTTATGCTCCTTTATCATTGGAAAGTATCTAAGGTTTTCCTTTAACATTGTTAAAATTGGTGCTATAACATGTGTATGCGAGTGTTCCACTTATGCTATATATTTATTTCAATAATTATGCTCTTCTATCATTGAAAATAGTCTTCGGAATGGAAATAGTCCTAAAGTTTTCATAATTTTTGTTTCTGCCAAGTTATGTCCCTTTATCATCGAATATTATTGCCTAAGTAACACATTCTCATGAGCGCAACTATTGCTTCTCTGAATTGTTCTCAGGTTGCCTTTTGCAGTGTCAATTGGGAGCAATCTTGAATTGTGTATTTTTTGTTTGAATATTTAAAGTCCTTGTGTTCTCATGTATGGGCATAGTTTGAAGCCCTGGGACTCTTGTTCATATTCCAACTTTATCTTATAAGATAAAAAGTACTCTTAATGCTCTATTTCTTTGAAGATTACAAATAACCTTTCAAAATTCACACCACAGATGCATTTAGTTATAGACCAATCAAAAATGTATATTGAGTACGTCAGTACCTAATCTTTTTGCTTCCAGGCTATGGTCTTGTACTTTTAACCCCACTATGAGTCGGGGTCCTAGTCTCGTGTTTATACAATCTGTGAGAGCTGTTGATCATTCTCCACGATTAATTTTGCGTGAATAATGCGAGAAAGATCACTCTCCATTGCAATGGCAGTTTCCAGGAGAAGAAGTTTGGGAGAGTGATAGAGAGCGAGAACAATCATTCCCCTTAAAACCAAGAGACCGGGATCTGAATTAATGCAGGAACGGTATAGATGGTGCACCCAGCATGGCAATCCAGGAGAAGTTGTGCAGTAAACACAGGCGTGCAAGTGCCTCCTATATTCTCTATATTTCCCTATATTTTTGAGTCATTTCTATATTGAACTGAAAACCTCCTATATTTCACCAATTCTCTGAAATGAGTCAAATTGGCATGAGGAAATACATTTCAGAAATTTTTTGAAAATATGTAAACATTTAAATAGCTCTTTGTTGAACCAAGCAGCAAAACGGGTCTCCTCAATAGCCACCACTATGACTGCATTCAGAGAAAATAATTTGATTAAACACCAGAAAACTACCAAGTTTGGAACATATAATGTAGTAGTGACCTGTCTTAGACTCCTTTGTTTCCTATATTTTATTTAGAGAATTCCTATATTTCTCCTATATTTTGGCAAATTTCCTCCTATATTTTCACTGTGAGCCACTTGCAGGCCTGAGTACATCTGGTCATAACATTTTTTAACCACTCTGTTGTCCTAGGAAAAAAGTAATTTGCTGCAATAGAGTGAGATCATCTTAGAATATAATTGGCTTTGCTCTGCATTAATTTTTTGTAAAAAGTTTCCAGAAGTACATGAATGCAGCTTCATCTCCTCTGGCCTCCAGTAGCTCTGAGACATGCCTCGATGGCCATTCACTGCTACATGCTTGCATAGATGGTAGTTATGGAATAGCTCTTTGTGACGGGGAACCTCGGGGTCCATTGCTGCATAGAGGTTGACTTCATAGGGTGGTGGAGGCACAAACTTAGTAATGCGTGATGGGACGTTCACACAAATAACATCTGGACCGTGGAAAACTCTGGCATACTGGTCATGTAAGACGAAGTGATTTGAAATTATGAGATTTCCAATATTGGCAAATAGGCAAGTGGTCGAACATTGTTCTATTTGCTGACATGTCAAGTCACATTGAAAAGTGGTATCTCCTACATGAACTATATCCAAAAACTTTGTGTTCCCACTAAAAGTTCTGAAAGGAATAGTCAGCCATCTACATGGCATGAACCATGTAAATGACTGTCATCACAACATATCTATCTCTGATCTACATCAAATGAGTCCTGTGGGGCTCCCAAGGATTGACCTGGGGTATTAGTGCGCACACCCCAAGTTTTGGGTAGACAGCTCCTCAGACAGCTTGTCATAAGATGCGACTAACTGGTGCACCCATGGGATCCCTGTTGTGAAAAGTAATAGGAAGCAAACATCATGGTATGACTGAAAGATTGTTGAAAGCGACGTTAAGTCATAGTCATTATCTACAAATGAACTCAATTATAGGTTAGAGGTAACAACCAGCCCACAATGAGCCACCAATACCTCCCAGTATACGGTAATCACAGCTACCCTGTATGGTCGATAGAAGGCTCACTCACTCAGTCTCCAACAATCAACAGATTTAAGAACTGTCCCACACATTAATGCCAGAATATGGAATGTTGTTTCCCATTCCTGTACTGGTCGGTATTCAGTTTAATCTGTCAGCAAGAATTTAAACATCAGTTCACAACATCAGTTGTAGTTCATATAATCAATTCACCACCATCTCATCAACACCATCTTCGACAGCGAGGGTCAACACTCTCAGTTTGGGGGGAAAACATAACCGTTTTTTTCCCCCTCAAAATTGGTAAAGTGACAAATGTCTGATCCCAGACAACATAACATGCTAGCTCTCAATCTGGGACAATATCTCAGCTACTGATTGAGGTGTAAACTAGGTGACTATTCAGGGGTACCACCTGTTTGAAGACAGGAAATGTCCTGATCTGTCTTGAACACCAGGGAGTCTGCCCCCATATCCCAATGTTTTATTATTGTGTATATATATATAATGTATGTATTTGTTATCTAAATAAATGTAGTCAGTAAATCCTGTTGTTGGTTCACTGCATAAACCCAACATTTTGATTGATATTGTAGGAAGTTTCCACATTTTCCATGTGCTGTGTAAAGGTTTGGGTGAACAGGTAAGTTATTATGAAAGATTCCCCATAAGGATTCTGGTATAATATGCATGGTTTGAATTGTTCTGGCAATCTATGACAACTCCCCCCCATACTCTGGTTCTTTTACTGAAAAGATCGTCAAGCTGCCGTCATGCTGCACTACAGTCACACTGTACAGTATGCTGACAGTGCACGCCGCTTTACGGTTGTTGTTATCGTAAAATGTGGACTTGGCCATGATTTCGTTGGAATTTGCTGAAATTTTTTTAGACTCTCACAATGTATTTATTCTCGGTCGGGTATCCGGAAACAGACATATATTTTTTTTGGCCCAAGTCCATGGGCATAGGACCAACTTGAAATTTTTTTCCCGGACAATAGAATTAGAATAACTGTCACAAGATATTGCTTGAGATTGTGTTGCATCAGTGTTATTTTTGTGAGCAGGGTTCATGTGGCTGAGTCTGCAGTGATGAACTGTGTTATGTTCTGCTTACAACCATGGATCTGAGAAATCCATGATGTCAAATACACAGCGCTCTGAGCAGTTACAGTTCATGTGATGAATTCATAATGTACATAGATCTCTAAATTTAGAAATATTTCTAAAGCCTAACAGTGGTTAAAAAAACTAATAGATGAATATTGATAGTGTTAAATATGGTTAATAAAATGCAATTGCATAGATCTACTTCTGTGATTTTGTAAGGTCCATTTATGCACATCACAGCTCTCGTGTTTCCTTCTTGTACTAGGAAAGTCGTTCAGAAAAAAACTGATGAAATGGGGACTCCAGAAAGCTGTATCTTTAACAGAAATTTTTTGTGTTTTGTTTAGAATTTATAATTTACATAGATCCATGAACTTTCAGTCTACTGTTAGGTGATGCCACCTGTGGGCTAACTTGAAATTTAGTTTCTAGACCGTCAAATTGAAATAAATGCAGATTCTTCCCAAAGGACCTGGTGCGGTTTAGTGAGATTTTGCCCCCATGAGGTGTTTTCACCTCAAAATAGACGATTTTTCACAAATCCACTGTTCAAGATGCTGTTATTCTTACACCCCAAAACAGAGCGCCTAGAAAATACTCAGAGCATAAGACAAGATAATATAGTTCACTCCAACTGACAATTTCTTTTGTACATGATAGTTCATTTTGGCACTCCAAACTGCACCTCACGGGGGCTAAGATCTCTTTCAACTGTGCCTTGTCCTTCTGTTATGTGACTACCTTGGGATTGTATTTTATTCACATATGTTCCTACATGTAATTGGCACACCTGTGGACCAGTTTGAAATTTCATTTCTGAAACAATAAAATTGGAAAGACTGGCGAGCGACTGAGTACTTTTCCAGATTTTTCAAAGTGTATTTGGATTATCGCTTAAAATGCTTCCTTTAGTTGAAACAAAACATACTACTGTGACTAAAGACGTATCTCCAGCCAGCGTTCCATTATTATCATATGACAGCTTGGTATGTGACCACACAGTAGCAGTTAGTAACTTTTCTGTGCTCTTTTATTACCCCTCGGGCAAATTTTGCCCGAAGGGTATTGTCGTCGTCAGCGCCGTCTGTCTGTCTGTCCATCTTTCTTGTGAACACGATATCTCAAGAAGAATTATAGCCAGGCATTGTGAATTCATACCACATATGTATTGGGTGAAGGGTCAGAAGCCTATTAAAAATGACTGACCTTGACCTATATTATCAAGGTCAAATTCTAGTATGTGCTATATTTTTGGAAGAATTAAAGCTAGGGTCTCCAAATTCATATTATATATGCAACTCGTGATTGACTAGAAGCTTATTCCAGTTGACTGACCTTGACCTATTTTTTATAGGTCATTTACTGTTTATTATGATATAACATGAAGAAATAAAGCTAGACTTTCCAAATTAATGCTATGCATACATCTGGCAAAGGTCCAGAGGTGTACTGAAGATGACTGACCTTGACCTATTTTATCAAGGTCAAATTATAGTATTTGCCATGTTTTTTGAAGGATTGAAGCTATGGCCTCCAAATTCATATTACTTATGTAACTGGTGATTGACTAGAAGTCCATCCAAGTTGACTGACCTTGACCTATTTATTTTTTCAAGGTCATATACTGTTTATTATGGTCTAACATAAAGAAATATATCTGGGCTTCCCAAATTAATATTATGTATACATCTGGCGAAGGTCCAGGGGTGTACTGAAGATGACTGACCTTGGCGTATTTATCAAGGTCGAATTTAATATTTGCTTTATTTTATGAAGGATGGAAACTGGGGTCTCCAAATTCATATTACTTATGCAACTGGTGATTGACTAGAAGCCTATCCCAGTTGACTGACCTTGACCTATTTTTTCAAGGGTTTATTATGGTCTGTCATGAAGAAATATATCTAGGCTTTCCAAATTAATACTATACATCTGGCAAAGGTCCAGACATGTACTGAAGATGACTGACCTTGACCTATTTTATCAAGGTCAAATTATAGTATTTGCTGGGGACTCCCAAATTCATATTGCTTATGCAACTGGTGATTGACTAGAAGCCTATCCCAGTTGACTGACTTTGACCTATATTTTCAAGGTCATATACTGTTTATTACGATATAACATGAAGAATATAGCTAGGCTTTCCAAATTAATAATATGTGTACATCTGGTGATGCTCCAAAGGTGTGCTGAAGATGACTGACCTTGACCTATTTTATCCAGGTCAGATTCTATTCAGTACAATATTTCATGAAAGATTATATCTACATTGCCCAAATTTATACCACTTATGGCTGGACCTGAAGTCTATTGAAGAATATCACTGACCTTGACCTATTTTTAAAAGGTCAAATTCTATATGTTAAGTCTAAGATCTCCGAATCCATGTTCCCGATGCAATCAAGTTAGAATTGACTTGAAATTTTTTGAAGATGACTGACCTTGATCTATATTTCCAAGATAAAAGTACTTGATTTGATTATAAGCTTTTTAGAAGAGTATATTTTGAGCTAAGAATTCGGTCATGCTCTACTAGAATCTCAGGCCTTGGTAAAACCTGAACTACAGTCAACCCTACTAGATCAGATTTTTGTTAATCTAGTTCTAAAAATACACTGATGATATTATACATTGCATGATTGCTGGGTGTAGACAATAACTGATAGCCGAGGGGTATTGAAGCCCAATGGGCTATTTTACTGTTTGGATCAGAGTTAGCAATGGCTTGTGTTTAGAAATATGCTAAGATATGAGTTTAATGTTATAAAATTTGAGAGCTGATATGAAGAATAATATATTTGTTGGATGGTTTATATTCAATCAGCAGCTGTCCTCCGAGTATAAAAACTTTAGGTGAATTTAAAAACAACATGTTGAAGATTTGATCATGTGGAAGAGTCTGCAGTGATGAACTGTGTTATGTTCTGCTTACAACCATGTTTCTGAGAAATTCATGAGGTCAAATACACAGCGCTCTGAGCAGAACATGGTTTGATTGATAGAAATTGTGGTTGTGGTCCTCTCCCCGTACAGATTTAACATCCCATCAACACTAATGTTTTTTTTTAAAAGCATATACAGTCCCTGATTTCAAAGATTTCTTTGTAGTAGCTAACAATGGTTAGAAACGTTGTGCACACTCCAGGTCATGGTAAGAATAATCCTCAGCTCCTCCGACAGCTTTTTGTGGTTCCCAGGTATAAAAAAGAATAGGACCCTACCCGTGGGGTTCTCAGGTGTGAGAAGGAATAGGACCCTACCAGTGGGGTTCCCTGGTGTGAAAAGGAATAGGACCCTGTGGGGTTCCCAGGTGTGAAAAGGAATAGGACTTCAGCATCGTGATATGACTGAGGTTTTGTTGAAAGCGATGTTAAATCATACACACTCATTGGTTAGAAACAAAATGGATGAAAAATGAATGTTGATAGTGTTGAATAGAACTGATAATCTAAAATTTACATTATCTATTTCTGTCAAATTTATAATCCAGTTATATAAGGAGTTCAGTTCATTATATCACAACTCTCATGGTCTTATCCTGTCTAAGTTCCCTCCTTCCAGAGCCACCCAGAAAAAAGCTAGTCCGATTGGGACTGAATTATTTTGCCGGAGTGCTGAAGTATTTGGAATCCTGTGGAAAAGCAAGAAGCCATTTGGGTTTGCATTTTGTCCACATGTGCCATTTTGTTTACAGACGATCAAATGAAACAGATTCTTTCCACATGTGGTATGTGGATACCATGCCACAAGACTGCTGTCTGCAGTGATGATCTGTGTTATGTTCTGCTTACAACCCTGGTTCTGAGAAATCCATGATGTCAAATACACAGCGCTCTGAGCAGTTACAGTTCATTTGATGCATTTTTCTTGGAATTCATAATGTACATAGATCTCTAAATTTAGAAATATTTGTAAAGTCTAACAGTGGTTAATAAAAACCTAATAGATGAATGTTGATAGAAGTGTTAAATATTGTTAATAAAATGCAATTGCATAGATCTATTTCTGTGATTTTGAAGGTCCATTTATACATAACACAACTCTTCTGTTTCCTTCTTGTACTCCAGAAAAAAACCCAATTAAATGGGGACTCCAGCTGTATCTTTAACAGAAAATGTTTGTGTTTTGTTTAGAATTTATAATTTACATGGATCCGTGAACTTTCAGACTACTGTTAGGTGATGCCACCTGGAGGCCAACTTGGAATTTAGTTTCTAGACAGACAAATTAAAATGACTGCAGATGCTTCCCAAAGGACCTTGTGCGGTTTAGTGAGATTTTGCCCCCATAAGGTGTTTTCATCACCTCAAAATAGTTGATTTTGCACAAATGCACTACTTCAAGATGCTGTTATTCTTAAACCCCAAAACAGATCCTAGAAAATACTCAGAGCATAAAACCAGATAATATAGTTTACTCCAACTGAAATTTTTTTCTTACATGATATTTCATTTTGGCACTCCAAACCGCACCTCACGGGGGCGAAAATCTTTCAACCGTGTCAGGTCCTTTGGTTATGTGGCTTACTTGGGATTGTGTTTTATTCACATATGTTGAACTTGAAATTTCATTTCTGAAACAATAACATTGGAAAGACTTGCGAGTGAATACTTTTCCAGATTTTTCAAAGTGTATTTGGATTATCCCTTAAAATGCTTCCTCAGTTGAAATGAAACATACTACTGTGGCTAAAGACGTATCTCCAGCCAGCATTCCATTAATATCATATGACGGCTTGGTATGTGACCTCACAATAGCAGTTAGTAACTTTTCTGTGCTCTTTTATACTGTTTGGATCAGAGTTAGCAATGGCTTTGTGTTTAGAAATACGCTAAGATATGAGTTTAATGGCCCTCCAGCTTAGGGCAGCATGGTTTGTACCATACCATGTTTGTCTGGCACTTAAGGTAAATTGAACTGCCAAACAAATTAGACTCTGACGATCCATTGTGATCACCAGTGTCTAGATCCTAATTTTCAAAACTCAATTTTTTTTGTAGTTTTGGTTAGGTTTTTGTTAGGGTTAGGGTTTTGCTAGGGTATGTTTGTTTGGGTCATCGTCGCCATGTGAACGATGAGGTTAGGTGCGACGTTAAACTCCAACCAACCAACCTATGAGTTATAAAATTTGAGAGCTGATAGGAAGAATAATATATTTGTTGGATGGTTTATCTTCAAACAGCAGCTGTCCTCCGAGTATAAAAACTTGAGGTGAATTCAAAAACATGTTGAAGATTTGATCATGTGGAAGAGTCTGCAGTGATGAACTGTGTTATGTTCTGCTTACAACCATGTTTCTGAGAAATTCATGAGGTCAAATACACAGCGCTCTGAGCAGAACATGGTTTGATTGATAGAAATTGTGGTTGTGGTCCTCTCCACGTACAGATTTAACAGCCCATCAACACAATGGTTTTTTTAAAAAAATGCATATACAGCCCCTGATTTCAACAATTTCTTTGTAGCAGCTAATAATGGAAACGTTGTGCACACTCCAGGTCATGGTAAGAATAAGCCTCAGCTCCTCAGACAGCTTTTTGGGGTTCCAATGAATAGGACCATACCTGTGGGGTTCTCAGGTGTAAGAAGGAATAGGACCCTACCCGTGGGGTTCTCAGGTGTCAGAGTTAGATACAGGGTCTCACAGCGTCCTTAAAAAGGACACGACTATAAAATCAAATGACCATTTTTCTACAAAATCAAATGACTTTATTTTAGAAAACTCATAGATTAAAGTGAATATCAGGGGCAAAAGGCACAGTAGTTTGTGTAAAACACTCATAGAACACAAACTGACAATGTTTTGGCATGTTCAACACCATTTGAGTGATATTAGCCATTTTGCAAAATTAGTTTTTTCAAATAACGACAAAGCTATTTTCAAACAAGGACTTTGGGGAAAATCCTGCATCTACATGTAACCCTCGGTGTGAAAAGGAATAGGACCGTACCCGTTGGGTTCCCAGGTGTGAAAATGAGTAGCACCCTACCCATGGGGTTCCCAGGTGTGAAAAGGAATAGGACCCTACCTGTGGGGTTCCCAGGTGTGAAAAGGAATAGGACTCCAGCATCGTGCTATGACTGAAGTATTGTTGAAAGCGATGATAAATCATACACACTCACTGGTTAGAAACAAACTGGATGAAAAATAAATGTTGATAGTGTTGAATACAGTTAATGATATCCAAAATTTACATTATCTATTTCTGTCAAATTTATAGTCCAGTTATATAAGGAGTTCAGTTCATTATATCACAACTTTCATGGTCTTATCCTGTCTAAGTTCCCTCCTTCCAGAGCCACCCAGAAAAAAAACTAGTCAGATTGGGACTGAATTATTTTGCCGGAGTGCTGAAATATTTGGATTTCTGTGGAAAAGCAAGCCCTGATCATGTTCATGACCTTGTTACAAGAAGCCATTTGGATTTGCGTTTCGTCCACATGTGCCATTTTGTTTACAGACGATGAAATAAGAAATGAAACAGATTCTTTCCACATTTGGTATGTGGATACCATGCCACAAGTCTGCAGTGATGATCTGTGTTTTGTTCTGCTTACAACCATGGTTCTGAGAAATCCATGATGTCAAATACACAGCGCTCTGAGCAGTTACAGTTCATTTGAAGCATTTTGCTCGGAATTTTATAATTGACATAGATCCATGAACTTTTTAATGGTGCTACCTGCAAGTCAAATTCTGATTCCAGATAAACAAATTAGAATGACTGCAGATTCTTATTGAATTTATTATGAAGGCACCTTTCTACAAGTGGTTGCTTGGGTTTGCTTATTATCTACATCTGCCCATACATGGCACCACATGAGGATAAACTTGAAGATTTTGACTTTTTGGTGAAGAACCAGAAACTTCATTTCTTGTGGGTGCATGGTGCTCATTGCATGTGAGTACCTTGCCACAAGATTAGATGTTGATTGGAATTGTTTCTTCCACATATTCCTGTATGTGGCACCACATGGAGACTAATTAAGGTTAGAATGTTCAAGAGGTTCATTCCAAGTTTGGTATGTGGATAGCATGGCACAAGATGTTGCTTGGAATTGCATTTCAGCCACTTATGCCCATAAGTGGCGCCACCTGGTGGGCCAAATTGAAATTAATTCCAGATAAAATTTATATTTGGATACCTTGTCATCAGAGGTCTCTTGGGACTTGCATTTCAAGATTTGAAAAATGTGCTAAAAATGGAGGTGTTTATCATCAAGGGAGAGAAAAATCTAATTTTGAGATCTAAAGATGAAGAGTTACTGAACTGCTTGGAATTGCATTTCAGCCACTTATGCCCATAAGTGGCGCCACCTGGTGGGCCAAATTGAAATTAATTCCAGATAAAATTTATATTTGGATACCTTGTCATCAGAGGTCTCTTGGGACTTGCATTTCAAGATTTGAAAAATGTGCTAAAAATGGAGGTGTTTATCATCAAGGGAGAGAAAAATCTAATTTTGAGATCTAAAGATGAAGAGTTACTGAACTGCCAGCCCTGTGGGGCTTCCAGGGATTGACCTGGGGTGTCCAAGGTGTGCACCACAACACCCCAACTCATGAAAAGATTTGAGGGCAACTAACTGGGGCACCCGTATGGTTTCCAGGTGTTAAAAGGATTAGGACCCACCTCCCACTCCCGAGCTTGAAAAGAAATAGTACCCAAATGTCGGGATATGATTTGAAATATTGTTGAAAGTGATATCATATTCACTCACTCATTCACTGAACTGCCAAACCAGACAAGGTACTATTTAGAAGGAGACTGTTTGCTGTGTTTCAAATCTACACAGAGATTTGCATGTCTTCTATGCCAATCAGCTGTCCATCTGAAAGTAATTGCAAACTCTAGACTAATATCCACGAGTTCTAAAACCACTGTCACAATATTGCGATGTTCAGCCATCATCTCAAAATTCCACACCCGTGTTACCACTTTAGATATGGCCACTTTGAAATTTTATTTTTTATAAATGGAATTACAAAGTCAGTAGCAAAATTTACTACGTATACTATCTGATCAAATTTTGTGAGTGTGCTTATTTTCAAATCCACGTTGCTTAGGTTTATATAGTATGTTTTATATAGCTTTAATTGTTAAGAGTTTTGGTAGTGCTCGATTCAACATGTTTAACAAAGCTTGGCATGTATTAGTTTTGAAGGATTGAGTTATTGATTCTAACAGAATGTATTCCTTTGAATCACAGGTTTTGACTTTGAATGTGGGGAACCAGAAAACATTGAAAAACGAGTACCCAGCCACATCCATAGCTAAAATACAGTGAGTATATCAAGATAACATAAATAATAACACTGCTTTTGCTGATAAATGGAAAGTTTATTTAATAATCACCAAGAATTGAAATAAATGAACCTGTATCTGTTTGAAATTCCATGTATTTACCTTTGATATACTCTGAACTCTATGTTGTTGTAGATTTGACTGTGTTCCACCGGTATCTCTACAGTTATCTCCCTTGATCCATCAACTGGTTGATCTCCCGCCTTGTCCCATCTCGCAGGATCCTAACCAGCCTGTAAGTTCTCTTATACTGTGTATATGGTACCAATGCTCTTCCATACTATCTAGCTATAATCAGGGTTTGTAATGGGGCCTGGGAACATGGAAAGTCTTGAAACTGGAGATTCTAAAATCGACGCTTGTAAATCCCAGAAACTGGCTATTTGGGTGGAAAAGTCATGAAAAATTGCCATGACCAGAACAAAATTGTTGCTCCGGAACAGTCAATAACTTTATCAACAAGATGCTGATTAAAGCTGACCATGTAGCGTAGTCAATATTCGACATAATCAGGGGGATGGATGACTGGATAAATGTCGTGAATTTCCATCATAGAAAGTTGTGGAAAAGACATTTTTTGTGCTTCGAAACCCAGATTTTTTTTTGTTATATTAATGGCACTTGTCTAACACATACTCTATTTATTTTATTATTTGACCAAGACAAAGTGTTATATCCATTAAATTGTCCTGCCGTATAAAATTTAAAGGTGAACTGTAAAGCTTTTCATTTTTTTCTAAAATGTTGCTTACATACACCTTGTGTTATGTGATTTAACTGTTCTACGATTTGGGGGGAATACATTTGCTAAATTGTACTAATAACAATATTAAAGTTATCCTGTTATAAATCCGTATTGCAAACTTGCATCGCTTGTCTGTCTTTCCTTGTAGAACATTATGACGTTTTTGCGGTCTCCTTCATTCAAGTTTTAGTTAATGTATCAGTTTACGTGACGTCATGCTACATCGCATGATTGAGTGAGGACCACTATGATGTCATTACGTTCCAAAAACAATGGAAGGCAATCAATGACGTTTTCCAAAGTTGTGGCTTCCGTTTTCTGGTGGTATAAGTTTTGACTTATCATATACTCGGAAGAAGAAAATAATCCACAGACCTATTCCACACGTAAACAACTATAACTACAAAGGCCTTGATTTCTGACATTTTAGCAGAACATTGGAAAGCTTTGCAGTTCACCTTTAATCGATAGAGAAGGCTGTTACCATTGAAGTAAGGTGAAAAGTGAATTTTCAGGAGTTTGGTTATGACAACCTTTTAACATTAATTCTGTTGTAATATATTTGTTGTCCTTTCAGATCCCCATCCATTGTGAGAAAGGGGCTGACCTACTTATCTCTGTGTTTGATGGAAAAGGACGAAAGTTTGACAATTTCTCCTCCCTGGCCGTGGAATGGAAGGTGTCCAACACCGCCCTCGCTCAAATAGACACTCCCCCTGATGTGTATGTCGACAGCACCACGCTAGAAACTGGAGCCAAGAAAATCAAATGTAAATACTGAAGACTTGGATTTGTTGCTTTATGAATTAGGGCTATTCCAGAAAAAAAGGTATGGGGGGGGGCGGATGGCAGAATTTTTTACTACCCACCACCCATAGAAATGAATTTACTGCCACAACAAGGACCCACAGAATTCAATTATCTATGCATCCCACCACCCATAGAAAGAAAAAAAAAACGAAAACAAAAAATTTCCCCTCCGCATTGAAGTATTAACATCATTTACATCTCTCCTTGGGCCACTTTTTTCGATTTTTTGCGTTTTGGTTCATCATCATCATCATTTGCTGCTGATGCTGCCAGATCAACAGGTTCGGAGTTATTCACTGTGACCGTGCCAACAGTGTCAACTGCTTTTTTGAAGCATAAAAAAGGTCCCAGTTTTTTTCCGAACACTTTGTCGCGGAGAAATCCAAGTTCTTCATCATTCAGATTTTTGAGTTGATCCATAACGTTGAAACCACTGCTTTGAAAATTATCTATGTATGCCGCTAAATTGAATGAATTTAACAAAATTCTGATGGATTCCATAATGAATTTGATGCTCAAGTCATGCCAGTCAAACGGACTGTCAGCAAGGTCGGAAAAAAAGGTTGGACACCATTACATTTCGTCTAAATTTGATATGATCATCATCAGGATAAAGAGGTGAAGGAAGTATCATATTGCATTTACCATGTTAATGAAAATGACAGATTTGATAACGAGAAAATTGAGGACCAAGATTGTGAGCATACTAGGTATGTACAATCAATTGGTACTGAACTGTGCTACTTAAAATAAACATTAAAGAAAATTTTTGGCACGAATTCATGATTGCAGAATGACCACAACCTCATGGTAGGCTACATGCTATTAAGAAAAATAATTGAAATGATCACAATATATTCTTTAAAATTGAAGAATGTAGTTGAAACTCCCCAGATGTATCAAATCAATTTCCAAATGCAGTGAGTACTGAATAGGTCTTCTTCAGATCATAAGGTCATAAGCATACCTACATTACTAACAGCTTGAAAAAAAAAGAGAAAAAAAAACAAAACAAAAACAGAGGTATAAAATGGTTGCTGTGTTCATAAATCCCACCAGGATCTCACTCACATCGATCTTATTGATTCATTTAAAAAATCAGTGGAAAAACAATTTATACTTTATTCTGAAACATTTGCTGTTTTTAAATCACAAATTTTGCTGTCTTCAAATCAGCATCAACCAGACTCCCAGTTTGATTTCAGCTGGATGTATCAGAGAAACCCACAAAAAAATTTGTTTGCACAGGCTCACATGGCTGAACTGGCAAGGAGCACTGCAAATCCATTTCTAGTATGGCCCATAGATTCAATAATGGGGCGTATCCTTGTCAAATTAAAAAATTTGAATCCTTTATTACATTTTGTACAACACTCAACTTGTTGGCCATTCAGCATTATGTTTCATCAAGTATAAAACAATTACTTGGCTCAGATCGCGAATGGAATCAAGCTGAAGTAAAACTGGAAATCCCCTTGTGGAATGTGACCTTTGTTACCTCCTCACACAGAAGAGCTTCTTCGGGAACCCTTCTTTTTCTTTATTCTGTGCATTTTGAAAGGGGTGTCAAAGGTTCCCGATATACGAAGAGTGATGTCACCACAAATTTTCCCGCCTTTTTAGCGAAGAGACAAAGAGCAACAACAACTTGCAAACAAAGAATGAAATTGCCGTTTTTACCCCTCGGCCAAAATTTGGCCGAAGGGTATTGTCGTCGTCATGTACGTCTGTCCGTCTGTCCGTCACACCTTTCTCGTTACCAAGATATCTTCAGAACGACTTACCCTAGGCACACCAAACTTGCAGTGCACATCCGTATGCGCGTGACGCAGAACCCTATTGAATCTGGACCTGATTGGCTGGAAACTTTGGCGGCCATCTTTAATTTATGCGAAACCATCACAGCTTTCTCGTTACCAAGATATCTTTAGAACGACTTACCCTAGGCACACCAAACTTGCACTGCACATCCATATGCTCATGACCCAGAACCCTATTGAATCTGGACCTGATTGGTTGGAAACTTTGGTGGCCATATTTAATTTATGCGAAATCATTAATCTTGTGTATCTTAGGTACCATTTCACTGTTCCGTGTGTGAACTTGGTATAGATCATCGATGCATCAAGAAACTTCAAAGGAATGACCAAACCAGTTTCCCTGATTCGGTGGAAACCTTGGCGGCCATCTTTAATTTATGCAAAATCTTTAATGATATATATCTTTGATACCATTCAAGTCTTCTATACGAAACTTGGTATACAGCATCGATGTATCAAGAGACCTGCAATGTATAGCAACATCAGTTCCTCTGAGTGGCAGGAAGGATGGGCGGCCATCTTTAATTTATGCGAAATCATTAATGATCTCTATCTCTGATACCGTTCGAGTGCTCGATGTAAAATTTGGCATATATCATCGATGCATCAATAGACTTACGATAAATGGCAGTTCTGGTGTTTCTGATTGGGCGGAAACCTTGGTGGCCATCTTTAATTTATGCAAAATCTTTGATGATGTATATCTTTGATACCATTTCAGTGTTCTAT
This sequence comes from Hanleya hanleyi, assembly GCA_036873755.1. NCBI lineage: Eukaryota > Metazoa > Mollusca > Polyplacophora > Lepidopleurida > Hanleyidae > Hanleya > Hanleya hanleyi. The sequence goes on from JAVTVY010028113.1 coordinate 30,655, forward strand.
ATGAAACTTGGTATACAGCATCCATGTATCAAGACACTTGCAATGAATAACCACATCAGTTTCTCTGAGTGGTGGGAAGGATGGGCGGCCATCTTTAATTTATGCGAAATCATTAATGATCTCTATCTCTGATAATATTCAAATGCTCTATGACAAAATTTGGTATACATCATCGATGCATCAACAGACTTATGTAATGAATACCGACTTCTCTGATTGGACATAAACCTTAGAGGCCATTTCTAATGGCAAATTTTTTCATAATCTGTATACTTGTCACTTGACTGCTTGGTGTTCCTGAAGTCTTGCTTCAAATTGAATACATTATGAATGGCTGGCGCCCAGAGCCGAGGGGTTTTCAGATGCGCAGCTTCGTATTAGGATTGTTCGAGATTTTAAAGTCAAGCAGAGGGATGGGTCTCTCTGAATAAAGCTAGGTAGGGGTGTGATTGACACCATTGGTTTTATTTACCCACCACCCATAGAATCCATTTCTTTATTGAACCTACCACCCACAGAATTGGATTTCATTTTAACACGACCACCCATAGAAAAAAAAAGTCTTGTCATCCGCCCCCCCCATGCCTTTTTTTCTGGAATAGCCCTTACCTATACATTGATATTGAGGTCAAGTGGTCTTGGATCACCTAAAAATGTTGAACATCTTGATATTCGTACTCAAGCTTTGTGAAGCCCTGGCAGTATTTCATCAATTTTTGAGGCTAAACAATTGATAGTGTGTTTTTGGGATGCATATTGTGTCTCAACTTGTTTTTAAAATTTTTATGCCTTTACTTTCTTTTGCAGGGGAACTGTCCTTCCCTTCAGTTCTGGTGGACCGTCTTGTTGGATTGATGAAGATCAAGGAAGAGAAGATGAGTAGTTTACATGTGGCTCGTCAATGGCTCTCTTCTGAAGCCTCATTGCCAGACACAATCAGCAGAGCTGGCACCTTCAGGTTTGTCTAGTCTATTCTACAGGACTGATCTGACTGTGATCGGTTAAATAGTCTCTCAACAAATCCCCATCACTAGAAAGCTCACTGCCATTGTTTCTATGTTAGTGATTTTCTGTCCCCACTTCTTTGTACACAAATTATATTGGTTGCAAACAGGTGCAAATGACATTGGTCATACAATAATGAATTTCAACATGAACTATATGTGTTGGTCATATATAGAAATTTACACATAATAAAATAGGAATTTGTCCTGTTATTTATTTATCTGATTTTGACATACAGTCTGGGTTGAAGAGAAGACACAGCCCATGTTGATCTACTCCCATGAGAGGGGTATTCAGGGGTATGAAACCCCTGCAATTATGTGGAGTTCTACAGAAGAAATTTCTGGACATTTCTGGAATTTATTATTTCAGAGATTGATTTTACCTTTGTTTTTTTTCATTTAAGCCAATCAATGATTGGATATATTAATTTAAATTAAAGGTGAAATGCAAAGGTTCGTCTAAATCACTTGATATTTGCAGTAAGATTGGAGAAATAATATGTATATTAATTTCATTTCAGTTTTAAAACATTTGCTTAAGCCTAAGAAAGTTAAAAACTAAAAAATGTAACGCTGTATTATTCACGAAATTTTGATCCGTACATGATTACCTCCCCCTGGGGGCGCTGCGATACGTGACGTAGCAGTGGGACCAGCACAGTCTGCACAACATGATGTAGCTGCATTGCATTGCATGGAAATAGCTCACATAGATAAGCTAGGCTATTGCTCATGAAGCCCTTGCTTGTGTCCTTCACGTTCACTGAAACGCACTAACAGGTTGGTCATCATTCGCTACGGGGGATAAAAGAAAAAGTCGGAATTTACCAATCTCTATTTCCAATTCTCTCGGTATGACTGTCGCCCACGGCCCCTGCAGTGTCGCTGATCCTATCGTTGTCTGCTGGTTCTTTGTTCACAATAGGTTCGTGGGGGGGGGGGGGGGCACCCCTGCACTAACCATTGCCCTGAATTCTGTGCCGCCGGATATCTGAATTCAGTAAACATGGGAGCGGCCATCTTGATATTGGACGAGTAACAGGTGTTTTCTCGAGCCATACTTCACCGACGTGCCGTGGAGTGATGCAACTAGTTTCATATCGTAAAATGACAGGATTGTATCACTCGTTCGTGGTTAACACATTAATATTAATTCTGTTATAATGAATTCATCGAATAAATGTCCTTTAGTACTATTTTATTATGGCTGAGAGACCAAATCGATGACCATACATGACCAAGTTATTCACCTGTACGTCTGCAGCAAAATGTTTGAGATTAAACTGCGAGTTACTAAAAACTCGAAGCAGTAAAACACGCGGATCTGATTGATGTGTAGAGAAAGTCGATCTAGGCTTAATTTACAATGACACACATCAATAAAGAAATAGTAGCTTGACGATGGGTCCCATATAATGCCACAGCGCGAACTCTTACATCAGGCTATGTGAAGTGACTTAATACGTCAACCAGGGAACATTACTTTCAAAGTCCTAGTTGGGCATGCGGTTCATGTGCATATTTTGCCAGCAAGCACTTAACTTCCGGCTAACCCCACACTTTCCAGATGGGTCCTTGCGCGAACTACATTAGTCAAACCTTTAATGAAAACAAACAAATCGACGTTTTTTTAACCATAATGGTGCATCGTGATTCACCAGTTGCACACGTAATCGGCTTGTAATACGCAGATTATAAGCTACAAACGTTTCCGCCGGCATTGATGCAGATCGGCATTGATGCATCTGCATCAATAAGTTTTCTTGTTCCTCTTTAGAAGAAGAGGAAGAAGTGTAAGAAAATTCCTCCGCATCGCTGTCGCTGTCTACATTCATGTTAGCCGCCATTTTTTTAGTGTGGCTCAACTATGACGTCACAGCCTCCGGTGGAAAAGCTCCGAATCAAGGGGAGATAAGCGATGCACTGTTTTCAAGCCGCTGATTATACACATGTTTTATTTCTCTTTAAAAAATAAAACTTATCACCAGATTTCGTTCATTGATGGCTGTATAATTTATTATCATCATAAAAAGGAAAGGGAAATGCTTTTTTCTTACTTTTATTACCTTTGCATTTCACCTTTAAAGAATCCCAGTGTTCATACTTGTACTACTTTTATACATCAAACCGAATGATGTCAAAATGTCGTCCAAAAGTTATATTAATTTAAAGTATTTTATTATTTTCATCAGTAAGTTCAGTGGTCTATGTCATCTATAGAGTGGCCATTGCAGTTTGTGCAATGAAGGTGTGCCTTGGTAATAGTGATGCCACAGAAAGTGAGTTGCAGGTTGGCTGAGGGCAGCGGCGGTGCTCATTATGGGGAAAAGTTTTTAGATTTTTGTTTCCGCCGATCTGAATGGTTTTCTCGGGATGATAATCATGTTAAATAGAAGAATTATAATTTTATGCCATCCAAAAGAATAAGCAGATTTTAGGCCGATTGGAAATGCAAAATGTGCATGTTATTTGCGCCGAAACCTTACCTCACTTCAACACTTTCTGTGTTCTGTGTTCACTCTGATTTTGTTTCTTCCTTGTTCACACCCCTGCCTGTTACATTATTGTTGGCAGAAAATGTATCCCACTCTTCTTTTTAAGGCGTTCCTGGATGCAGTGTATAGAGAGTAAAATCAAACCACTGTTGGCTGGAATTATCGCCTTTGTGGACACCAATAACAACTTAGACCTACTGTCTGATAGTAGTGGCTGGAAGAGACAACTCTGGTTACAGCTGTTTAACAATCCTCAGGTGACACCTCTGGATTACCAGGAACTGCTCTCACCAGCCAAGAGGATTGAACTGAAGGAGATCTATGCAAAGTTGTTTGGGTTTGGTGTGACTCTGTCTCAGCCTACCATGCCATTCTCCTGGATCATCATCAACCATATCAGGATACTGATGAAGAGTAACAAGGATGTGGGTGGTGATGATGGTGAGTGGTTCAAACTGTGACCAAGTCTTTCAGGTTTATGGGATGAGCATGTTGTTATTCAATCTAGGTAAACCAAGATGGTATGTCAGGAAAATACCATCTGGAGGTGATGCTTCGAAAATTTGTGCGAACTGTTTGCCAATATTCTACAAGAACCCGATCACCCAGGACAAATTCTGCCTTCTCAGTTTGACATTGATATCATTTAGTTCACAGAAATTAACAGCTTTGCACGGGTTGTTCTTTTGATATTTTTCTCCATCTGACAAAAATTAAACATTTATAAACAATGTTACTATTTATTATCAAATCAAACCTGCTATTGCTTAGTCTCCAATGGGAGATTGAGGCTAAGCAATAGCAGATGTCGATTTGAGCAATAAATTTGTGCTTGAATAAATAGACAAAGTTATTAACAACCGATCTCAGTAAACTCAGATATAATATCAAGGAATATTTATATCTTACACTAGGGCTACATAAATCCCATTCGAATTTCAAACTACATTTGTTAGCCAATCAAGTGACTAACTGGGCCAAACAACTTGAAAATGATGCCTCTTGTGATTACACACAGTAGGCTGTGGACCTATACAGTAAACAGTACAGAGAAACATTATCCAAATAAGGCAGCGTGTCCTGACAAACCTGGTGAACATTAATTTCAAAGGGCTTACTCCTGCATAAAACTCTGGGTTTGTCAGATGGAGGAAAATGTCAAATATATTGTTTTCAAGACTTGATATTGGCTCGGCTCTCAGGTCCGTTATACTTGAACATGTAGAAGAAATAGTGTGAAATTGTTTGGATAATCAGTAGGTTGTCATCACCATTATTAATAACAACAGGTATGTCCTGTCCTTGCTCATATATAATATTTTATATGTAGATGAAGATACAGTAGTGAGATTGTTGACAGATTCTGGAATAGGCAGGACATTGAGTTGTGTGGACAAGCCAGAAGACAAGGAAGAACTTCTATCATGCTACATCAGAGATTTTGTTGCTTTAATTCACCAATGTCCACAGGCTGTGGAGCAAGAGGTAAATTTTTCAGTATATATCCAGTATACCATTAAAGCAGTTTCAAATAATGGGAATGTGCAAAGCGAACTTCGAAAAATGTGGAAAACAAGTTGGCCTCCTGGATATTTGCCTCTCGGCCACACTTGGAGTAGTTTTCTTGAGCAATGTAGACTCATTTTTCACCAATTGTTGCCATAATATTTCAAGAATGCCAAATTTGCACCAGATGTACACCTGGTCATAGGTTACACTTAGAAATATTTGAATTGTCAGTATTTTGTTACTAGGATTATTAGCCATTGACCATCTAAAGTGGGTGGGTGGCCTTAATTTTATTCTTCACATGTTATCTGTTGACTCAAGTTCAATGAAAAAATGCTTAATCCATCAATGAATGGTTTAATCATGATCATCAAGTACTTTTCACTTTTACATCAGCTGACATGTGAGGCCATTGTGAAGTCAGCCATACAAAGGGGTTCTCCCCTGATACCTGGAGATGATCTCATCAAGTCGCTGGTTCTTGTTCATCAAACATATGAAGACATCAGAGGGAGGTTACAACTTTTCTCTGCAGTGGTGCAGGCTTGGCCAGATTGTGCCATGAAAATAAAGTCTTTCAAAGAGACTTCCCCAGACCATTTCATGAACGAACAAAATATTATGGTGAGTCTTGTCACAAGTACATCTGAGCTTCCAAGTTCTTTAATGGTACACTGTAAATAATGATGTCCCTTTTGACTCTTCAGAGGGAAGTACAGGGGCAGCATACATTGTGTCGAAAGATCAGAGCTGATTCAGGGATTGGATCCAAAATTGGCATACACATTGTATACAGCATGCCACTAGGGGAATGTTGGAGAATCTTCGCATTCTGCTTATGTTAATTAGGATTTAGTTAGACTAATATGTTATATTTTATGTCCCCCCGACTCACCACTATATAATAGTGTTACGCTTACCTGTAATGCGGTCTATATTTTGTATCCTTGCGCAGCTTTATGATGAGGAGCAAGTGTAGTAATACCTGTTTTGTACTTTATCAATTTCCATAGATGCTGGACTTGTTGGCTGTACAACTGTTACTGGAGACATTACAACCTACCAAAGACCAAATGGCCACTGGCAAGAAGCAGTGGTTGGGAAGAGTAACAACACTGAAACCCCTCATTGAACGAGTATGCCAGTCTGAAAGTAACGGAGACACAAATCCAGATCATCATGAACCTACTCTAAGGGATAGAGCTATGCAGGAAGTTCGGTAAATGAATGTATTGAATAAACATTTGAATATAGAACTGCTAACATGCTCAATGCAAATAAAGAAGCTATCCATAAAACAGTCCAGTGTTATATGAAGTCAACTACTAAATTACAGTAATGTAACATATTCCTTCTGGAAACGACTTTTGGAAGTTCAGAAATACCCGCTTCAGTTGGATTCCATCTTTATTTCAATTGGTTTAATGGTTTCTCTTACAGCAATGGGTGGAACCGGACCCTGGTCCTGAAACTCTTCATTGAGCATGTTTGTCCTCCAGACACTGAAGGTGCCGAACATCTTAATTTCCTGAAGTGTTTGCCACTGTGGACTGTAAGTATATAAAATTGGTTGTATATGCTATTATTTGTTTCCAAACTCATCATGAGTGTAGTTTACTAAATTACATGATTGTCTTGTGCACCTTCATTGATGGCCAGTCAGTATCCGACATGTGGTCTGACCTCATGTGTCAGGCCTCCAGGACATCAATTCACTTGAAGTTGTGAGACAAGCAACATTGTTCTTTCTCAGCAGTATTCCCTTCTGCTGCTTGCTTTAGAATTGGGAATCTATATAATCTACAAGCATCAATTTCACATACTTTTCGTAACTAAATTCTTGGTACTATCTGGCTGTACTGGATAACTGAGTACTTGGCTGCTCTCACTCTTGGAACTGTTGGTATTGCATACATTTCAATACATACATTGTATGACCATGTCTGAGCTATAACAGTTACCCAAAATTTTGCATCCTTTGTCTTTGCTGTAATTAAGAATGAAGCCTAGTGTTGTTGTAACATCGTATTTGCTCAAAAGAATTATCTGCAACTTATTCAACTTTCTGTTAAATTGGTTAAATATTTTCATGAAGCTATAGAACTGAATGAAAATTCTGTAAATATTAAATCAAAGAAAGTATTATATAATATTATATAATAAAGATAGGGAAATTTGTGAATTCATGTTACATGTAGTTTGATTATAAAGTGAGCCTGCATTTTTCACAGCATTGCTTTCTATACTTGTTTCAGTTCCTCGGGGCAGATGCCAACTTAAAACATTTACCCAGCCTTGAAGCATTGGAGAAATTCCTGAGATCCTGCAACAGAAATGCAGTCAAACATTACTTCGGGTAAGATTAATTGGGGTCTTAGTTCTAAGGGCTGTTCCATTAAAAAAGGTATGGGGGGGGCGGAAGGCAACTCAATTTTTATTCTGTGGGTCGTCGGGAGGTTCTGAAATCCTATTACAGGGGTGGTGGCTTTATGGATTAATTCCTTTTCATGGGTGGTGGATGAAGCTTCCACTGATGGATTAATTCCTTTCCATACGTGGTGGGTGAAACTTGCACAGGCGGAAAATCGTTATTTATTTTTTGTGGTGTTGCTGAAAGTTTGTTCGGATATACCCAATAAAATAAGAATAAACTCTACAAGTTACCACATCTTTGTGTCGTGTCTTCTTTCGTCTGGCCTACGGGTCCCAAATACGCCACCTGTTGGCCGTGTATCGAACACACCTTGACAGAGTTGTCCCCCATGATGAAGATAAGATAAGATAAGTTGTCCCCCATGATGAATGACGTTGCAGAAAGTCATGTAGGCGGTTTGTAACGAAATGGTTTTATTTCATACTTATTTTTCAATAAAAGTGTGACAGGTTTATCAACCACATTAAATGCCCAGCAACCGTGTTGGGTTAATTTTGGAAAGCACATATAATAACCATAATAACAGTCGATTTGTCAACTGTATGATATCGTTCCAACCTCCAGACTTATTTCCCGCGAAATCATTGGGGACTCCCATATGACGTAATGGGATACTCCCGATCTTTGTTTACTGATTGGCTGTGACCGCCCATGTGACGCTCATCACCAACCACCTCGCTGGGGGTCTGCTTTTCGGAAAGATGGAGGGTGTTACACAGTTTTTGTCTGTGAACAATTTGACCGTATATGTGGAGAAATTTAAAGAGGCTGGTTTCGATGACTTGGCAGAGTTAAAAACTCTTGAAGCAGGTGACATTGATCAAATGAAATCAATCTTTGATGGCAAGTTGGCGCATTTTTTCCGTTTCAAAAAAGCCCTCAAAGTCGTGACCAACCGTGGCAGTGGCAGTGGCACCACGTGCAGCACGACCACGGCGACCATCCCCATCCGTGCTAGTGACCATCACGATGCGGATATTGAAATCATCAGCATGAGTGAAACGACGGAGCCCGTTGCTGGAACATCAACTGCTTCGGACATGTCAGATGGTGAGCCACTGATAAAGCGGATCAAAGTCGAAAAGATTGACCGTAAACCTTCAAACATGATTCAGCGCACCCTCCACGCGATTTATTTCCATGGGTGGTGGTAAATATATTTTAAAAATTATCTATAGGTCCTCGTCTCAGTGGAAATTGAAAAAAAATGTATTTCTATTGGTGGTGGCATTCTGACAAAAATCTAATTTATAGGTCCTCAACCCAGTGGATAATTCTATTCTATAGGTGGTGGGTCAATCAAAAATTTGCCTTCCGCCCCCCCCATACCTTTTTTAATGGAACAGCCCTAATTGTTTACTCCCATCATCATAGAGAACTATATAAATGGCATTTAACCATTCTTTTTCAGTTCCATCACCATCAGTGTTCTTGATTATTCATGTTAACATGGTTAAATCTGCCGGAACGTAGCTACAAAAGCATGCCCAATATTTATCAATGTATATTGCTCACTATGCCTTAGGGGAGGGGGACTGAGGAACAACTAGCATCTGTGATTCTGTCTTTCTATTACACATCTCTTGTCCAATCATTAACTCGAGAATTATTGAACTGCTCGACTCTAAACTTGGGGAGCGTATTGACATCGGTGCGAGGATGGTTGGGATTGCTTCACAGTTACCTGTGTAATCCAAGATGGCCACCATCAGTCATCTTGGATTTTCACCAGTTAGATCTTTAAACATTTTTTTGTCTGATCAATAACTTGAGAACTATTGAATCGATTGACTTCAAACTTGGAGAGTGTCTTGACATCGGTGAGAGGATGGTTGGGATTGATTTTCAGTTGGATCTTCTCTGGACTACTAACTCGAGAACGTTTGAACCGGTGTATTCAAACTTAGGGAGTGACTTGACATTGCATGATGAGAGGATTACTTTTACCTGTGTCATCCAAGATGAGCACTGTCAGCTATCTTGAAGTTTAAGTGCTTGAATATTTTCCGGGCAATAAATCAAGAATGATTGAACTGATCAACTTCAGACTTGAAGAATGAATTGACATCAGTGAGAGGATGGCTAGGATTACATTTCAGGTACCTGCATAATCCAAGATGGCCACCGTCATCTTTATACCCCCCCGACACTGGTTTCAGCTTGTCCGTCCGTCCGTCCGTCCGTCTGTACGTCCGTCCGTAACATTTCATTTCCGGAGCATAACTTGACAACCGCTACTCAGATTCCTCTCAAATTTGGCATGCAGCTACCATACCATGCGACCTCGCTTAGGATTGCGTTTGGCGCATGTGCGTCTACAGATGGCGCCACCTAGGATCAAAACTTTCTCTTGTCAGTCCGTAACATTTCGTTTCCGGAGCATAACTTGACAACCGCTACATCGATTCCTCTCAAATTTGGTATGCAGCTACCATGCCATGAGACTTCGCTTGGGATTGCGTTTGGCGCATGTGCGTCTACAGGTGGCGCCACCTAGGGTCAAAAGTTTCTCATGTCAGTCCGTAACATTTCGTTTCCGGAGCATAACTTGACAACAGCTAATTGGATTCTTCTCAAATTTTGTATGTAGCTACCTTACCATGAGACCTCACTTGGGATTGCATTTGGCGCATGTGCGTCTACAGGTGGCGCCACCTAGGGTCAAAACTTTCTCTTGTCGGTCCGTAACATTTCGTTTTCAGAGCATAACTTGACAACCGCTACTTGGATTCCTCTCAAATTTGGTATGCAGCTGCCAGACCATAAGACCTCACTTGGGATTGCGTTTGGTGCATGTGCGTCTACAGGTGGCGCCACCTAGGGTCAAAACTTTCTCTTGTCAGTCCGTAACATTTCCTTTCCGGATCATAACTTGACAACAGCTAATTGGATTCCTCTCAAATTTGGTATGTAGCTACCTTACCATGAGACCTCGCTTGGGATTGCGTTTGGCGCATGTGTGTCTACAGGTGGCGCCACCTATGGGCAGAATTTTCTCAGTTGGTCCGTAACATTCCATTTCTGGAGCATAACTTGACAACGGCTGATTAGATTCTTCTCAAATTTTGTATGTAGCTGCCATACCATGAGACCTAGCTCGGGATGTCGCATATGCATCTACAGGTAGTAAGTTTAATATTTCACTTTCCATTTACTTCCTTTTCCTCTTCAATGTCGTTATCCAGATGACAGTAATTCGCCTATCTGTTGCAACGGCCCATTTCAAGTCTACACGGTACAGGGAGTCAACTAGTTACATACCGTGCCGCCACCCAACGCATTCTAAATGAACTTACCCGTAAACTACTATAACATGTATACTTACATTCCATGACAAATAGTCGTCAATTTCTATCAAATGTGCATCCGGGGGGTATCTTGTAAGCATGCTTACTGATCATTTCCACTGCCACAATCCCATTCAACTTACTTGTGAAACATTAACCACCACCATGTATCTATGCCCTTACGGGGGGTATCTTGTAAGCAGCCTCACTGATCATTTTGATCAAATGTGTGCATCCCTCAGACTATGCCCTAGTTTTACATATTTCTTGTCTAACCAATAACTCGAGAACTATTGAACCATTCGACATCAAACGTGGAGAGTGGGTTGACATCAGTGATAGGACAGTTAGGATTGCTTTTCAGTTACCTCCATAATCCAAGATACATGTAGCCGCCATTCCACTCAAAAATATTTTCAACTGTTCATTCTTGTTCCTCCTCTTCATTTAATCTCATCAACTTCACTGTCAACACCTTAGAAATATGTAAATGCACTTTCTACATAAAAACAACATGGCCACTGTGGGATGCATGGCTCATCAGAAAGATCTCCATTCTCCTATGAAGTGGGCTACCATTTGCAAATTGTCCGGTAGTCGGTGAGTCCATCCGAATCCTTTCATCAGCAAAATAAGGAGAACCGTTTACATTAGTACCTCGATTTTTGGCATGAACGTGCATTAGGGGACTTACCAGCAAGTTCTGAGCTAACCTACTTAAGTGACCGATAAACCTCCAAATTTTAAAATGTATCTCAGGTTATTTGTAGATAGAGGCCCCCCCAAATCATCTCTTGACCGTTTCCCGTAGAGGGGCCCAAGTTATCCCTTGAGTACACACTTAAATCATATGAAACCCTACGTCGTAGGTCCTGTGATGTTTGTCACACTGCCATGTTCAGAATCGTACTCTTAATCAACGATATGGGATATCGTCGACCAAAATAATTATACCCCCCGACACGTAGTGTAGGGGGCGTATACTGGTTTCAGCTTGTCCGTCCGTCTGTACGTCCGTCCGTAACATTTCGTTTCCGGAGCATAACTTGACAACCGCCAGTTGGATTCCTCTCAAATTTGGTATGCAGCTACCATACCATGAGACCTTGCTTTGGATTGCGTTTGGCGCATGTGCGTCTACAGGTGGCGCCACCTAGGGTCATTCCGTAACATTTCGTTTCCGGAGCATAACTTGACAACCGCTACTTGGATTCCTCTCAAATTTGGTATGTAGCTACCTTACCATGAGACCTCGCTTGGGATTGCGTTTGGCGTATGTGCGTCTACAGGTGGCGCCACCTAGGGTCAAAAGTTTCTCATGTCAGTTCGTAACATTTCGTTTCCGGAGCATAACTTGACAACCGCTACTTGGATTCCTCTCAAATTTGGTATGTAGCTACCTTACCATGAGACCTCGCTTGGAATTGCGTTTGGCGCATGTGCATCTACAGGTGGCGCCACCTAGGGTCAAAACTTTTTCTTGTCGGTCCGTAACATTTCGTTTCCGGAGCATAACTTAACAGCTAATTGGATTCCTCTCAGATTTGGTATGTAGCTACAATGTACCTTACCATGAGACCTTGCTTGGGATTGCGTTTGGCGCATGTGCGTCTACAGGTGGCGCCACCTATGGGCAGAATTTTCTCAGTTGGTCCGTAACATTCCATTTCTGGAGCATAACTTGACAACGGCTGATTAGATTCTTCTCAAATTTTGTATGTAGCTGCCATACCATGAGACCTAGCTCAGGATCTTGCATATGCGTCTACAGGTAGTAAGTTTAATATTTCACTTCCCATTTACTTCCTTTTCCTCTTCAATGTGGTTATCTAGATGACAGTAATTCGCCTATCTGTTGCAACAGCCCATTTCAAGTCTACACGGTTCTAGTGGTAACAACAGTTAGGTAAAACACAATATGCCTGCATAACCCCATTCTCAACAATCATTATTAACATCAATTTTCTGAACAATCCATTAAACTCATCTGAGTATCGTCATTTAATATATGTGGCAGTACAGCAGTAGAAGAAGTTATAACGTAGTGAAACAGTTTTCTGCCGATTAATAATTTATTAATCGCAGCCGGAAAACTCGCCTAAATCGCGCAAAAAAACAAAAGCATAATCGCGACTGAAACGCGTACGGTCGACGCGTTTCAGTCGAGATTATGCTTTTGTTTTTTTGTGCGATTTAGGCGAGTTTTCCGGCTGCGATTAATAAATTATAGTCGCGAAAATGTTTTGTTTCACTCGCGTTTATGAGCAAGTTATTTCTGCCTTGTACTGTACATAGACAATCCGTTAACCGCACTCCAACCGAGCGAGGTCTCATTGTCAACTAGTTACATACCGTGCCGCCACCCATAACATGTATACTTATATTCCTCTACAAATACTCGTCAATTTCTATCAAATGTGCATCCGGGGGGTATCTTGTAAGCATGCTTGCTGATGATGTCCATTGCCATAATCCCATTCAGCTTACTTGTGAAACATTAACCACCCCCATGTATCTATGCCCATACGGGGGGTATCTTGTAAGCAGCCTTACTGATCATTTTTATCAAATGTGATGTGCATCCCTCAGACTATGCTCTAGTTGACCATGGAGGGCCACATCCCCCACAGTGTTTTTTCACCATAGCTCATGCTGCTGGCAGGGGACATGAACCTCTATGGTCGATTTTTGTCCTCCGCCACAAAGTGGTGGGAGGACTTGGAAATGCTAGTCGTCTGTCCCTCCTTCCGTCCGTCCCACATCTTGTGAACGCAATATCTCGAGAACAATTCGACCAATCAACTTCAAACTTGAGAAGGTGCTTCACATCAGTTAGACGGCCATTGGTATTGATTTTCACTGAGGTACGTAATCCAAGATGGCCGCGATCGACCATATTGGATTCTGTCCGTCCCACATCTTGTGAATGCGATATCTCAAGAACAATTCGACCAATCGACTTCAAACTTGAGAAGGTGCTTCACATCAGTTAGATGGCCATTGGTATTGATTTTCACTGAGGTACGTAATCCAAGATGGCCACCATCGACCATATTGGATTCTGTTCGTCCCACATCTTGTGAACGCCATATCTCAAGAAGAATTCCACCAATCAACTTCAAGCTTGGGAAGGTTCTTCACATCAGTCAGACGGCCATTGGTATTGATTTTCACTGAGGTACGTAATCCAAGATGGCTGCCATTGACCATATTGGATTCCATCCGTCCCAGATCTTGTGAGCGCGATATCTCGAGAACAATTCAACCAATCGACTTCAAACTTGGGAAGGTTCTTAACGTCAGTCAGACGGCCATTGGTATTGATTTTCACTGAGGTACGTAATCCAAGATGGCTGTCATTGACCATATTTGATTTTGTCCATCCCACATCTTGTGAACGCGATATCTCGAGAACAGTTGGACCAATCGACTCCAAAGTTGAGGATGTGCTTCGTCTCAGTTAGACGGCCATTGGTATTGATTTTCACTGAGGTACGTAATTCAAGATGGCTGCCATGGACCATATTGAATTCACTCCATTCCACATCTTGTGAACGCGATATCTCAAGAACAAATCAACCAATTGACTTCAAACTTGGGAAGGTTTTTCACATCAGTTAGACCGCCATTGGTATTGGTTTTCACTGAGGTACGTAATCCAAATGGCTGCCATTGACCATATTGGATTCTGTCCATCCCACATCTTGTGAACACGATATCTCAAGAACAGTTCGACCAATCGACTTCAAACTTGAGAATTTGCTTCACATCAATTAGACGACCATTGGTATTGATTTTCACTGAGGTACGTAATCCAAGATGGCTGCCATTGACCATATTGGATTCCATCCGTCTCGGATCTTGTGAACGTGATATCTCGAGAACAATTTGACCAATAGACTTCAAACTCGAGAGGGTGCTTCACATCAGTTAGACAGCCATTGGTATTGATTTTCATTGAGGTAGTATGTAATCCAAGATGGCTGCCATTGACCATCTTGGATTTCACTCACCAATATTGTACCCTTCTGTGTTGTGAACACGATATCTTGATCTATTCCACCCATCGATTTATAAACCTCACCATCCACAAATCCATATACAACTACAGACTTACATTCCAGTGTTACACTACCCATTACTGCTTCCCAAACCTTCTCAAATTGTCTCAACAATTCCAGATAAACGTCTCTTATTTCCACATACATATATCCACTTTCCAAGTTATATTTAAGGAGATATTGGAAGCGTATATGCTGCATGCTCTCAAACAGGCTACTTGGCGGGAGGACCTGCTAGCTACTCAGCTTGTTTCGCATAATTTCATTAATCAGCTCTGACATTTGCATCGGTCACCACTTCCCCTTCAATCTGAAGAATTGATAAACAAATGATAGATTTTGATGAACCCATTTACTTGATATGAGGGCAATGTGTGTCCTACAAGACACTCACTGAGAAGTATGAATGAACTTATACAGAAACTCTGATTGGCTAAATTTACTTCCCACAAGCCAATGAAAATGCCAGATTTCCATATGAATTCACGTTTCTTTAAAACTCCATTGACATTGTCATGTGTTGCTGAACGTGACGTTAAACTTTAATTCCCTCTCTCTCCTGTTTCATGTGATGTTGGAAAACCTCTATTTTATTTCCAGCAAACTTGGGGAATGTCATTATTGCAAATCCAAGATGACTGCTGTACCACTGCTGCTGCCCTGTGACCATGTTGTCTGTTTAGAGTGTGTACACTCAGTAGTTCTTCCTGAACATGAATGCCCTCTCTGTCAGAAGGAGGTACCTAATGCTCACATGCTGAGGAAAGCGACAGATAACAAGTAAGATTTGTATTTTTTTTTAAATTTGCATCTTTTACAATCAAGTCAAAAGTTCTTGAAGTCATGCATTTTACGTGGTTTATGGTTGTCAGTGCAAAACTGCATTTTCAAAACTTCTGTTAAAAAATGATACATTTTGCATCCTTTTGCATTGTTTTCTGGTGACTTGTGGCATATCTGGTGTCTTCTTGTTTTTCGATATATTGTTTCAAGCCTAAGTAGTTTTACCATTTTCATTTTGTTCACTAAACCATGTACACAAAAATATAATGTTGACCATAAGTACCAGAATACACTGAAAAGATATTGGTCAACATGAGATCATTTCTATCATTGAAATATAATATTTTTGAAAATATCATAATCTGGCACTTTGTTTATCTGTACAGGAAGTCACTGGTTGCATATTCTCAGTACCAACAGAGATGTAATAGTTTCTTCATGGCAGTGGTTGCACAGTTGTGTTTTGCTAATGATGCTCCCCCAGACGAAGCTGTGGTCCAGAAACTGCTCGGGTTTGTGACGATGAAGTCCAAGTCTGGACAAGTCCATACAAAGGCTATGTCTGTGTTTGAGGACTGTATTGATCCAAGTCCGGTTGTGAGATCATTCTTGCTGCAGTTGCTGCTCAGAACAAGGTAAATCCATCATTAACACGATTAACACCAATTAAATATCCAATAATGTGATTAACGGTAAGATTTATTTACATGGCTTGTCCATATGAAATCAAAGGTAAATCTCATAAATACCTGTCAAATGATGAAATCAAAAGGTGAAAATATCTCCTGGTCATCTGAAAGCTGTGGAAATTAAAAGGAGTAAATACAGAAACTACATCCAGAAGGTGAAGAACTGGTTGATTGCAATTAATGTGTGGTGCAAATCATTCAAGTGAATCAAGTGAAAATTTAATTGGCATCACCCCCTCACACGCACTTTTTATTGGTAAGAGAATACTTTCCAAAAAGAGATGTGCCTTAAACATCCATCATTTTGGGCTGAATGAGATCTTCTTACAAACTTGACAAGGCAAAGGACCTTGAAAATGTTTATAGATAAAGTTACAAACGACAGGTGCTGTACAAGTGGATGGACGGATTTACTCGGGGCACACTATTGTGCCACTTTAAGAACATGACGTGTAACCCGTTTCCCCTCACTTCCCTACACATGGTCCCTTGTACTAGTGCCACATGTTTTCACCAACCAACCTTGATGTACTTGAGGGGCAAAAGTCACAGTGTATGTAAGGCAGCTGAAGTTCTCATGTAATCTCAGACCAGAAGATCATTCCTTCATCGATTAAGTATTATAAAAGTTTTGTTTTTTTTTTCCGATAATGCACACTGTGCATAACTGCATCTGGGGAAAGGTATTCAGGTGAGATATGAGTGTAATAGTACAATTACATTTTGAAGTATTTCATGAAATAGACATCATCATGCATTGGGTTGGTTGGACAGTTTAACAATTTAGATCACCGTAATTTCTCCATTTTAATACCTCAAAAGAAGACCTAGTCTGCCACAATGAAAGTTGACCATGATGTTACATCTGTTTCCAGCTCTACAGAAGGTATCATCGAGTACCTGAACACATTCTTTGAACAAGCAAAGGAGACCATACTATCTGGAACTGACAGAGACAGTGAAGGCTATAAAGATCACTTGGTTGAACTGTGTCTATTGATAACACAATGTCTAGAGGTAAGATCATCAAAGTAGTTGCATTTACCTCTCAGCCTGACTGGGCTCAAATCAGGGCGCGTTTGTAATCAGAATGCAACTATTGCTTAATGGTTGAGTGCCATATTTGAATAGTTTGAGCTGTTCAAGATGAACTTGGAAATGAAAACTAACTCCTGACATTATCTTTATTTGAAATTTCAGGATTCCTTTCACAATGAGTTCTGTGCAAAAAACAAAGATGACGACGCCTTTGATGAAGGAGACTGTTGCATGTACACCGAAGGGTTACTACGACAAGGACGTAAAGCATTGCCTATGCTACAGCTTGACATGATGAAACTTCAGAGTATCGCCATGGCTCGATTTGGTCTGTCCGTTACAGCCAGGATGTTACACGGTGTTTATGTTGAGAAGAAGGGCACAGTACCCAGAGAAACCATGAAGAGGACGATACATGCTGCTAGATCACTCTGTGAAAACAGTGGATCAACATGGCCCAGGTAGACTACCTCACAACGTTTACACCACCCACATGTGTATTTTCTTTTCATTGGTCTAGATGATACTTCAATGGAGAACTTGCCTGAACGTGTTTTCCACCTTACTTTGCCTCCTGAATACATTTTAAAGATGTAATCAGCCTCAAAATCGATAGATTTTGTAAACTCTCTCCCATCTGTTTTTCAGCCGCGAAGTTTGCTAAAAGCATCATAGGTATTATATTTGATGATAGTGGGATTGCCATATACAACGAATGCAAGAATATCTTGTCAGAGAAACTTGACATTCTGCCCGCTTCGACCGGTTTTCTGTTTCGCCATTGAATATGTGCTGTGCATGGAGAGGAAAATGACGTCACTGCATGACGTGTGAGTGATGTAGCGACGCCCATGCATCTGAATGCTGAACAGCTGCAACCATGGGACAACATCGTGGCTCATGCCTTAGGTTCGGTAGAGTGGCAGAGCATACGTAGGCAGAATGCACCACACGTGTAAACGCTTGTTGACACGGCCGTCGAAAAATAAACGGCATGCCATGCCATTTATTTTTAAAGACAAATTCCTTCTGTTTTCTCGTGAATGGTGGAAACCAGTTGAGTTGTTCATGGTCAAATGTGTTTTATTTGGTATCTATCGTAACATATGTCAATTTCGTGGAGTTTGGGACAGATCGATTCCAACATAGATTTGAGGCTGATTACATCTTTAAGTCAGAAATAGACGAGTTTTTACTTCACGCAAACCAACCATAAGGCTCGACCATTGGATACTTCAGTTGAGGTAAATTACTTCAGTTGAGTGGAAGTAACGTTAGCATTGTGATGAAGACCATGTGATGCTACCAAGGATGGTGCCCCTGTTATGACACCTGGAATAAGAATATCGTCTCTGCCTAGGTAGCCTCGATTTTGTGTACAAATATGGTGGTGCCCTATAGCCTATCTTAGAGAAGTGCCCACATTCCAAATTGTCACATCAAATGGATTATTTGCCTGAAAAACCATACATCACAGATGGTGGGTATGGCTTATAGCATTGGGCACACCGGTTCTCGTCAGATCACCGAAGTTAAGCAACGTTAAGCTCGGTCAACACTTTGATGGGTGACCGGGTGCTGTACTGGCTGGGCCGATCAGTGTCCAGGGTAATCCCTTATAAAAAAAAACCGTGGTTTACCATACATTACCATAGGGTAAAGTATGGTAATGCATGGTAAACCACGGTTCTGTATGGTAATGTATGGTAAATCCGAGGTAAAATATTGTATGGTAAAGTTTACCGTGGTTTACCATACAACGAACCGTGGTGAACCACGGTATTCCAGGCTGAACCATGAACATCCATGGTAATGTATGGTAAATCCGAGGTAAAAGATTGTATGGTAAAGTTTACCGTGGTTTACCATACAACGAACCGTGGTGAACCACGGTATTCCAGGCTGAACAATGAACATCCGTGGTAATTTATGGTGAATCCATGGTAAAAGATTGTATGGTAAAGTTTACCTTGCTTTACCATACAACGAACCGTGTTGAACCTCAGTATTCCAGGCTGAACCATGAACATCCATGGTAATTTATGGTGAATCCGTGGTAAAAGATTGTATGGTAAAGTTTACCGTGGTTTACCATACAACGAACCGTGGTGAGCCATGGTATTCCAGGCTGAACCATGAAAATCCATGATAATGTATCGTGAATCCATACGGTAATAAATATGGTAATAAAATGTATGGTCAATTTTACCATGCTTTACCATACAACGAACCGTGGTCAACTATGATGTTAAATGGTAGACTGTGAAACTTCATTGTTCAAATCCGTGGTAACAAATCATAATAGTAAATCAAACATCAGACGAACCGTGGTAATTCAGGTTCACAATACCCAGCAATTTAGTGTCACATGTATGTACCATACACTTTTCTGAGACAATTTGTGTTTCTATGAAATGTTCCCTAAAAGTTGATCTTTGTAGAAAACAAGAGTTTCTTACAATAATAAAGTTTTATTTCATAGACTTATTACTTTCGAAATATCAAACAAAATTGCCAAACTATAGGTTTACATACATATTCCATTACAAATAATGGCTCACATATCCATATATCCACACAGTAAAACCACTGATAAAACGTAGGTTTTTTTCCTACCATACATTGACTGTAAAAACGTCCTGTTGAGTTCACACCTTAATCACACTAGCTCGCGCTAGCAGACAATGACACCGTTCAATAAGCCATGAAGATACTTCATATGTACCGGTACATCCGACTTAATCGTGGATAAAACAACATGGTGCCACTGCCATCAAATTTGCTTGCTGTTTCAAATGGGCGCATCAACAATGCAAGGCACGTCGTGAGCATGCATACGACGTTCGTAAGTCTTTGTTATATTCTCCGTTTCAGAACCACATATAGGCACTTTAATAAAATACACCATTTACACCTCTGCTTGGAGACTGTCATTGTAAAGATCATAACTTGCCTGGCTGAAAAAGGACTTTTTGTTTGGTTAGTAATCATGCATTCAGATGAATGCTATATATGCCGATCGTATACAGCTCATAATGTGATGAATTATATAGTTTCAATCAAAAATAAAACAACAATCTATTAAATAACCGATATATTCATACATATGACAATACTCGCGCTGATAAATCGCCGCCAGGCCGTAAATTATAAAGAAGAGTTGTCTTTCTTATTTGGCCGATAGATGGCGCGCTCATCGTGACGGAAACGAGGCTAAAATGTCGAGCAGTTGTGTGTACGCTGTTGTTTCATGGTTTGTGTGAGAAAATTCGCGTTGTTTTGACTCTTCACTGTAACCCAGCTGGCCTACTGTGTGGTGAAGCAAAGTTGATCGTTTGATCGACTAAACTGAGTAGCTCAACAAATTATGATGTTGTGTTCATGGTGTTACTCGTCGAGCGGACCGGGGTGGCGGATTATGGAAATGCCGCAACAACAACAACAATGATATGAACAACGATACCTGGGGCATTGACACTGTGTGTCATTGTCAAGTCAACTGTCCAATGAAGAATGGCAAAGTCCAGAAAGTTGCAGCCCGAGTTTTGAGATTTAGCAGTGAGTATTTATTTTGTCTGTCTATGTAATTGTTTTATGATACAAAAACTTGCTGAGTCAACATTTTTTTATTGTGCACAAAGCCAGCATTGGCAAAGGTTGTGTTTATAAATGAAACTTGATTGCGAAACATGTATCTTAAACACCACAGATGTGCAAACATAGAGATTATAATATGGTTCAATGATATCGACAACTTAAAAAAAATGAAAATTATATGTTAGTAAAAACATTTTGTATCTCTTGATTGTTTGACTAATTGTTTGACTGAAACTTGAAGAATAATAATTATCAAGTTTTGAAAATAATGATATAGTGGTTGCACCATTTTATAAGGAGAAAACCAGCATGCATAACATTGGTAAAAACCCTTACTGTCCAGAAGTGTCACACTTCATGGGAAGTGTGCCTAGAAGTGCCTCTGAAGAGTACACTTGAAAGGCACTTCAACAACAGAGAAAAATATTGGCACACTTCAAAGGTACTTCATTAGAAAAAGGCAGTAGTCAAGGGACTCCTCAAAGACACTTCATGGACTTTGTCAATTTCATAACAAAAAATGAGGGACTTCAGAGACACTTCTGAGACTTTCTTTTTGTTCGGCATAATCCAAGGTACTCCTCAAAGACACTTCTTGGACTTTGTCAGTTCTTCAGCGAAACTTAGGGGACTTCAGAGACACTTCTGAGACTTTGTTTTTGTTCTGCATAATCTAAGGTACTCCTCAAAGACACTTCTTGGACTTTGTCAGTTATATAGCATAACTTGGGGACTTTCCCTTGCAAAAAATATCTTCTAGCATCCTATAAGATTTTGAAAAATCCTATAAGATTCTAAAAAATCATATGAGCTTCTAAAATATAAGAGTCTGAAAAATCCTATAAGATTCTGAAAAAATCCTATTAGATTCTGAAAAATCCTATAAGATTCAATACAATAGGATTTCTAGATTATTGGAATTTTCCCACAAACTGTTACAGTAACATAACATTATAAATTAGAACTACATGTTTACAAGTTTCAGTTATATTAATTAGCTCTGGGAATATCCCAGCTTAAAGTTGGCTGATTTGATTTCACTCAGTGACATCAAATCTCATTTCAATGAAACCACCAAACATCAGATTTGTACTTCACATTTCAAAATAGCTACAACTGTGTAAAATATTCACATGTGGTTACTGACATATTAATCAGAACTGTGAAACTTTTTTTGATATTTTAAAGTGATCAGTACTATGGGTTTCTATTTGAATAGAATAAAGACATTAATAACACCAGTCTCTCACATATTAGATAAGAAATCTTGTTGAATTCAGATTTTATAATCATTCCAAATCCATGATTTTATAGTAAAATTGGACAAAATGGGAAAATATTTTTAGAAGAATCAGTTCTAACATAATGTCAGCAACAAAAAAATACCCATTAAAGAATACTTTATATTATCCTCTTCATCATTATCACTAAGTATAATATATATAATTTCTGTTTCTGATAGTCTTTTTCTTTCTGAACTGTCTTTGCCAAAATGGGTGGAGTTATCTGCCCTTGAAAATTTAATTGAACACTGGGGGCGCCACCAGACGATAACAATCAAAATGGCTGACCTCTACTCCAACTGCAGAAATCAGATGGATTTCTTCCTGTTAAGCTAGAACTATGGAGGTTTGAAGAACTGTATTGCAGATGGTGATGATAGCAGCTAGTGATATGGTAAGTAAATTATAAATATAACTAAAAAATTTCTGTTTCATAACTTATTAAGCAAAGAACTGAGCTGAACAGTGATGTAGACCTGGGAATATCAGCTATTTATTTTATCAACAAGTTTCCCTTGACATATTAAAAAATTGATATTGGCCTCAATAAATATTTTGCTATATGGACTGCAGGTTATTACAATTATTATAATGTACTCCACCTTATAATTGCAGTCAAATTTAATGGGTCATGTAACATGGCGAATTATCCATATCTCTGTCCCAATATCACTTTCAGATCTATCCAGGTTGATCAAGGCAGTGTGGATTAATTGCCATTGTTATGATTGTGTGAATTGTCAGCTTGGAAACACCATGCAGGCTTGGGGACCTCATATGAAGATTGGCATGCACCCCTGGAGGAAATCCCCTGAGGGTGAGATATTTTTATCACAAAACTGTTCTGTTCATGTCAAAACAGGTGGATTTAACTGGTTGGGGGATGGTAGCTCTAAATAAATTATCTCGTTGTTTTGATTTTTTATTGATTCATAAATTGTTTTGATTTTTTTCCTTGCAGAATGTAGAATATTCCCATACCAGATTTTTGACAAAATGGTAAAGAAATAAGTTTTAGAATATATTGATAATAAAATGTTAGTATTACCTGTTTTAGCTGTAATCAGAAAAAGTAATCAATTATGATTAGACTTAATTTTCATCATTATAACAGGCTATATTTTCCTTGTCTATTGATTGCACTATTCATATACCAAAGCTAAGGATCTTCACACTTCAATTGTACACTTTTACCCACATCTTGAGAAATGAGAACATTTCAATTCATACATTTATTTCATTTCAAAAATTTAAGAATACAATTTGTAGTTAATAAGCATTTATTTGTTATTTGAAACCTTGTATGAAGATTTAGTTGAACCAGGAATTAACAGAGACAAATTATCAAAATCCACATGATTGTTTCTATTGGCTTCTTTGTCAATACTTTCATAATTCCAGAATACAGCTGCAACAAGGAACTCGGCTCACTTCAAGCAGCCACTCGACTGATGGGAAATTTAATGAGCACACCTAGGTATGGTTGATTTCTTCATAGTGTATTGGCTAGAACATCACACAAACTGTTTATCTCCATTGTTGTATATCATGGAGTACTAAAGAAAGGATAATAGACATCTTCATCAATCTTTTGTAAATCGTAGGGATGTGTTCCATTCTTTACCCTTTATGGTAGTCAACCTATTCAATCATCCTGAGTGTATTAAAAAAAACAAAAAACTGGATTGCATGTCATATGGAACCATATATACAACTGATCAGGTTTTAATTATATGCATGTATTTATCGCCACAGGCCAAGAAGTTCACAATTCAGACTGGTGGGTTTCAGCGTTGGGTTACGTCCGAGTGGACCTCAGGGCAACTGAAGTAAACTATCCTTCGAAAGATCTGCTACTTAAAGTTCAAGTTGGAAAAGAACACGGTCACCCTTGAATAATAATACTGCAATAAATTCTCATACCAAAGACTGCATGTAAATACATACATATATAGTACTGTGCTTTATTTTGTCTCAAGGATTTGTGCTAGCGGTTTATTGTAAATATTTTATGATGTACTGTTCTGTCTCACTCTGTATTTTCTCTGAATAAAACTTTCTGTGCTGAAATATATATTTGTGTATTCTTTTCTGGGAAAGTAAATATCCCGTGGCTATACATACCTTTTCATCACACGGATTTGCTATGATACTAATAAGGTACTTCAAGAGCACTTCAGAAGTGCATATGAAAGGTATCCTTCTGTAGAAGAGTGGATGAAGTGACTTGCCATATAAGGACATTGAAATGCCTCAAATATTCTAATTAGGTACTTCAAGAGCACTTCAGAAGTGCCTATGAAGGTTACCCTTCTGTGGAAGTGTCTATGAAGTGCCTTTGCAGTACCTAATTAAAATATTTGAGGCACACTTCTAAGTGACTTCATTGTGACTTCATTGTGACTTCAATGCCCTTATATGGCATTGCTATAAAACAACACCCACACTGCAAGCACACTTCTGACTCTGAGCCTTGCACTTCAAGGTTGAAATATGGCCACACTTCAAAGTTACTTCAAAGACACTTCTGGACGGTAAGGGAAGACATGAACAGAGAGAATTGATGTCACAAATATTTGGGGTTTTTTATTAGATAACAGGCCAGGTACTTGACTACATGAATAATAGAACCATTTCCAAAACCTTCAGTGACATACTGTACATGTTAATAATTGTAATATTGTGAAACGTTAATTTCTACATGTACAGTACTGAAACAGTAATTTGAATCAAAATATGTATTTTGTATTATTGTAAATTGTATATACAAATTATCCTTTTCACGAACAGGTGACATCGCAATCACAGTCAGAGGTAGCAGAATTGCGGAAAGAAGTAGCTGATCTACAGCGGGCAGTCGCAGACCTCCAGGAAACAAAAAAGGCCCTCAGGGCAACGAATGAATCCTTAGTGGCTACAGTTTCTTCCCTTGCCGGTTAGTTGAATTTGGAGGAATTAATCGAAAGTCTTACCAAGTAATTCTCCTTAAGTAAAATTTGTATCGTAGTTAGCCCCGTGGGGCTGCTGGGTGTCGTTAAAAGGAATAGGGCCTCAGTCCCAGTATGCTTGTCGTAAGACCCGACTAAATTGGGGAATAGCAAGCTCTCTATAGTAACAAATTTCATAAATAGTAAGCTCGTTATATTTAGCAAAGTTAAGAAATTATCAATATTGTGAAAGGGGTTGTCGTCGCCGTGTTGCTGAAATATAACTGGTGCGACGTTGATTTGAACTCACTCGTATCGTAGTTAGTAAACAGGCGGGCTCTATGAATTATGTGAACCATAGCAACCGGGGTATGGAATCCAGCATATTTACCTCATTATGCCTTGGTTTGAACTCTTAATTGATTTTAAGTTTGGAATATAATAAATTATAAAACCATGAATATTTCTCTTTTTCAGGTCTTCCATCCTTGGTGGAAAAGTTATCCGATTTACTTCAGCCCCAACAACGAACCAGTCTGCCAACCCAGCATCTCGCTACTGTAAGCCCCAGTGAGTCAACGATCCACCACCAAGACGACCACTGTGTCACAGTGAGACCATCCTCCCCGACAACATCTGACACCAGCCCAGTCGTTGTCGATGTTTCCAGAGATGGAATGGAATGGGTGACCAAGGAAGACACATCGGGGGCAGGTGAAGAATCTTTGGTAAGCTGTTTTCACATTTTGGGAATGTAAGCTTCATAACATTGATAAGCATGAATATTGTCTGCTATTTGTTACTTAAACATTGAATGAGATGCGATAATGTTTTCTTATGCATACAACATAAAATCTGCAACTTATTTTCCTAAAAAGTCTCATTCATGGGACTAACGTAATGTCGTATTACATCATATCTTGTCTTTTCAGTTTTTTTTTGTATTTTCACTTCTCTTTTCACACAACACTGATAAGCATGACCATTCTCGGCTATTTGTTACTTGCAAATTGAATCACATATGATATTGTTTTCCCTGTGCATATCAAATACATACAGATTATTTTCATAGAATTGAATTGAAATAAAAGGCATTGATGGGACTAATCCATTGCATCAAATTTTGCCGTTTGCTACCTAAGTCTTAAACCTGCTTTTCATTAATGCCTATTAACTCTTATTAATTGCACAATCAAACGTAGAGAACGGAAGTTTAAAAGAAAAAAGTTAGCTCCCCTAGGAGGGAGTTGTCCGCCCCTAGGAGAGCTCTTCACTCATCTCCAGCGTGGTCACTATAAAGGCGACTGTTAGCCTTATTCTCATCCTCTTTCTCTTGTTTGCTCGAGCAGTGCACATCTATAGGGAAGTATTCAGAGACAATCTTACAACATTAGTTGTTGTTGTCTCGCTGGTGTAATATCCTTTATCAAGTGTTGGTTTTTGTTATTCTTTCGGAACTTACTTACTGTATTATTATGTCGGAAGTTCCGTCTGGTATTCCTTGTCGCACGTGCGGGAAAGATTTATCCCCTCTAGACGCTCATACAGCTTGCTTTTCATGCAAAGATTTATGTTACCGGGCGTCTACGTGCGCGGAATGTGTATTATGGAATCCGGCGGCCTGGAAGAATTATGCCCAGGCCCGCCGAGCTTTTCTGTTACATGCTTGTGATGACCCGTCTTTGTCGGAGATCGACAGACGGGTCTTAGAGATATCTTTGGTTAATGATGTAAAGTGTAATGAGGATCTTGACCGAGTAGGTCAAAACCCTCAGTCTCCCGTGTCAGTTTGCATACCTCCGAGTGGTACCGTCCTACACGATGATAGCTCCAGGTTACTAGACAGCTTGACCCGTTCCGGGATTTCATTGTCTGGGGTCGACCCAAAACCAGTCCCTTTGTTACGCTTAACAAAGGCCAAGTCGGTCAAGCCTGGCCGGTCTATTGTTCCCGTCGAACAAAAGGAGTCTTCACCCCAGGTTATTTCTCCCTTACCTATCGGTTCTCCACATGTACTTGTTAGTAAGAAGAAATCAAAGAAACGACGTAGAGTGTCAATTTCTCCTTTACGGGTTAAGACTAGACATAGTTTTCCTATTTCTGAAAAATCTATGGAGGCCTGTTCGGTTCTACCATTAAGTGTTCAGGTTGCGGGCTTACGAACATCTGTTCCCGATATTGTTGATTCTTCACATCGTCGTTCACATACTGCTACACGACACTCGGGTTCACATTACCATTCACGTTCTCATACACAACGCTCGGGTTCACCACCTCATCGTTTGTTCTCACCTGTTCGTGATTCTATTGCCTCGGTTCGACGATCTCGTTCTCCGATCCGTAGTTCTCGTCCACCGGTTCATTTTGGTACTAATTTACGGCGCTCCCGTTCTCCGGTACGCCGTTCTCGTACGTCGACAGTTCATTCTCCTGATCCTTCTCACCATTTGCCTAGGGTTTCGGCTCCCTCTGATCAAGATTACCATGTTCATTTTCAACGAGCCCCTGTTCTTGATCATTTGGTGGATCATGATTTATCGTCTTGTTCTCAGTCTCCGGTTTCGTCGAGTGAGTCGGATGATTCTTCTTCCTCTAACGTTAGTGTCAAAGATACGTCGAAGATGGATCATTTGCTTAATATGCAGGCACTGTTAGCTTTGGTTCCGGATATGCCCGCCCCTTCGAAGGTTGGTTCTTCTAGTGATAAGTGCCGGACAGCTGCGGATTCTGCATTAGCTACTCCCAAGCCGGATGTTACTCGTACATGTGCTCCTTCACCAGCATGGGCAGATCATTTAGACAAATTTGATCGTCAATTACAAGATGTCAATAAATTTAAGAAGCCTCGTTTCCGAGTTTCCCATGAGCTTCATGATAACGTGTTACCGGACAAACCACCCAAGCGTGATCGGGATTTATCTCAGGTTTCTAAATCAGGTAAGGCCACTCCACTTGAATTCAATTCCAAAATTGTGGAGAGTATCCAAGAGATGTTATTGGCAATCCAACGTGCTTCTTCAGTCACTGATTGGTTTTTGTTGGCTACTTCGCGGATTGCTTTGGATCCTGAGTTACGCCTTGACGATGGATCGACTTCTTTGTCTCCGGGTCGTGTTGCTTATTTGCGGGGTTTCATTGAAACCCTAGTGCAGGCTAACCATCAAGTTATTCAGGCCACTTCTTTTTCATACGTTTCGCTTCTCCAAGCGCAACGCAATGCCTTACTTAAGGCGGTCAAGCCGGACGTCTCCTTTATGGTTAAGGATTTTTTGCTTCATCAACCATTAGCATCCAGCGCCATTTTCAACAATTCCATTGAGTCCGTTGTACCTGTCATCCGCGAGGAACGTACTGCGCGTTTGATTGGGGCTGTTGCTCGGGGTGGTTCGTCGGATCGTCGCCCGAAGCGGGGTCGGAACTCCTCTTCCACTCAACAAGATGGCGCCGCTCGGGGGAGGTTTCGGGGTATTGACAAACCTCCACGCCGAGGTCGCCGTTCCTTTCGGGGTAAATCATCCAAGAGAGGTGGTCGTTCCAGTAAATGACTATCCAGTTCCTGTATCCGATCAAGCCGAAGTTTTTCACCCTCCTGCTTTCCGGTCGTTCAGTCATCATGTTGTGGGCGGCCGCCTTCAGTACTTCGTAGACAATTGGCGCCTCATCACCGACGACGCCTGGATTTTGAGAGTTTTGGAGCGCGGCTTCCTGTTCACTTTTCGTTCCCATCCCAAACTTATCGTTTGGCCACGCCCATCCCGTCTACCAGTCTCCGCGAGTCACGTGCAGACTCTTCTGTCTTCAGTCAACACGCTCATCGAGAAGGGAGCGGTCAGAGAGTTACCGCCGACGGAGGACAGCTTTGGGTTTTACAGCCACGTGTTTCTGGTTCCCAAGAAGGACTCGCCCCAGATGCGGATGGTGATCGATCTGAAAGTGTTAAACAAGCTTCATCTCTCCCCTCCCCCTCATTTCAAGATGCCGACTGTTTCATCGATTCGGGCCCGTGTACATCTTCGGGATTGGCTGGCCTCAGTCGATCTTCAGGACGCGTATCTTCATGTTCCAATTCATCCTCGTCATCGCCGTTATCTCCGCTTCGTTGTCAACGAACGTCGTTTCGAATGGCAAGTTCTTCCATTCGGGGTCAACATAGCCCCTTGGCTGTTTACCCGCATTACCTCACCGGTCATGGCTTTTCTACACCTTCGGGGTATTCAGATAGAGGTTTATATAGACGACATCCTCCTATGGGCAGCGGACGAGTCTCAACGTGCAAGTCCAGTTCACGCTTCTGGTCTTACGTCATCTAGGATTCATCCCTCATCCTCTCAAGTCAGAGTTGGTCCCGGCTCAAGTTCGCCGTTACATCGGCGCAGTGTTCGATACTCATCATCAACTAGTATATCCTCCGGAAGATCGTTGGGACAAAATTCAGGTGTTAATCCGAAAGTTTTTGTCATCAACGTCACGGACACGTCAACAGTGGCAAAGTTTGGTAGGTTTGCTCACTTCCACCCAGGACCTAACTCATTACGGCCGATTACAGGTGCGTCCACTACAGTATCATCTGTATCCTTACCTACAGACACCTTCCATCAATCCAGCGGTGCCGGTATTGACGTCTCTTCATCCATATCTGATCTGGTGGCAATCCCGGCTCAACGTCATGCAGGGCGTCCCATTCCGTTTTCCGGCTCCGAGTCATCTGTACACCGATGCGTCCGAGACCGGTTGGGGTGCCCATCTGGACGAATTAGTAGTATCCGGCAGATGGTCAACGTTGGATGCCAGTCTTCACATCAACCTTCTGGAGATGAAGGCAGTCATTCTGGCGGTGCAACATTGGAGTCATCGTCTCATGTACTCGTCTCTTCTCATTGCGACGGACAATTCCACAGTGATTGCTCACATCAACAAGTTGGGTACAACACGCTCGCTTCCAATGTTTCGTCTTGTGTGGGATCTCTACGAGTGGACTCGTTTTCATCACATTCATCTACACGCCCGTCATGTTCCGGGTCGACTCAATGTCTTAGCGGACAGTTTATCACGTCCGGACACCGTTCTTCAGACCGAGTGGCAACTTCATCCGGAGGTGTTCCAGCAGATCTCCACCATCTGGGAGTCGCCGCTGATCGATCTGTTTGCTACGAGAAACAACGCCCAATTGACTCTGTTTGTCAGTCCGATTCGGGATCCTCAAGCCTTCGACATCGACGCCCTGTCAATCAATTGGGACAACTTCCTGGCTTATGCCTACCCGCCAATCGCCTTAATTCTGGAAGTGCTTCAGAAGATTACACGTCACGACTGCATCATTCTACTCGTAGTCCCGTGGTGGCCCCGGCGACAGTGGTTTCCGGTATTGCTCCCGCTTCTCACCGCCCCGCCTCGTCGTCTGCCAGTCTGGTCCGACCTGTTACGTCAACCGCACGGGATTTTTCATCACAACCCTCGGTGGCTCAACCTACACGTTTGCAGACTATCCAGAATGCACTCGCAGTCCAGGGATTTTCAGCAGAGGTTGCACGAACGATGGTTTCAGCCAATCGATCTTCCACATCGCAGCTCTATCAGGCGAAATGGTCCTATTTCGTCTCCTGGTGCCGAGGACACGATGCCGATCCCGACTCTGCCTCTGTTTCCCTAGTAGCTGACTTTCTCCTTCATCTTCATCGTGATAAGAAGTTTCAAATCAGCACCATTGAAGGGTATCGATCTGCTCTGGCTAGGGTGTTACGCCTTACTTCGGGGGTAGACATTAGTCTAAACGATAATATCTCTGCGCTCATTCGCGCCTTCGCGTTACAGTCTCGCCGTACGCGCCAGCTGTTACCGAAATGGGATATTGGTGTGGTTCTGTGTGCTCTGATTCGCCCACCCTTTGAACCTTTGGAATCCGCCTCTATAAAAGCTGTGTCTTATAAGACCGCCTTTTTGGCGGCGTTTGCTTTAGCGTCTAGAGTATCTGAACTTCATGCTCTTGAAAGATCTTCTATGACCTGGACGGCGGATTGGTCGCGCATTTCTTTTCGGCCCATTCCTGAATTTATTGCCAAAAATGAGTCTGTGCGTTCAGGTCCGTGCGCTCAACGATCGTACTCCATTCCGGCGTTGTCAGACTTTGTGCATGGGCTCGAAGACGACCTCCTGTTATGCCCGGTCCGGGCTATTCGCCACTATCTTACTCGTACCGACTCCGCTCGCGGCTCTCGGCGCCTGTTATTTCTGTCTCTTCGGCCGTCGGCTTTGCGTGACATTACCAAAAATACCATCGCCGCGTGGTTGAAGAAAACCATTAAATGGTCTTATCAATTGGCCATAGACGCTCCCCCTCTGTTGTCGAATGCCTCTTCTCGTGAGATTCGCGCCATTGCCTCGTCATGGCCATTATGGAAGAATTTGTCCCTCCATGACATTGTCCAATCTTGTGCCTGGACGGCGAACTCCACGTTCACCAACTTCTATCTGAGAGATTTGTCAGTCCAGTCAGAAGGGATATCCACGCTTGGGCCGTTAGTAGCGGCCCAGCACGTGGTCAACTAAATTCCAAAAAAAAAAAGGGGGGGGGGGCGGCAGTTTGAATCATCACAGCAAATCTGCAAATTGCTGTATCATCTCATCTCATTCATACTATTGGTCCACAATTGATTGATCTCATATGGAAGGAAGAATTAAGTCAGATGCACGACCTTGGATCCTCTAAAGAGATGTAGGACACTGTATCATCACCCTAAGATGTATGTATCCATGGTGAGTGTGATCTTTACCTTAACTGCGGTTTTTGATTATGTCCTTCAGGTTGAATCTGACGTCCTTCTCATGATCTCAGCACCGTCTTCTGCACTCAACTCCCTATATAAAGCTGGTTGGATGGAAGACGATTGTGGACTGAGAGTGGTGTGACTTGGCGATCACTAGGCCGGACCAGTTCCGCTTCACCCGGTCTTAGGAACAGCCAAGATAAATAAGCCTTACCAAGTAGACCAACATTCCATTTCGCTGAGGTCCTCTCTTGGTAAAGATGGCTTCCCCGAGTAGACCTATAGTCTCTCCGCCTGTGTACTACTCGGGGGGGAAACTAATAATTTCCACACCACAAACACAGCTACATGGCTGTGAACAATCAAAGATAAGTACATCAGTATCTTATTCACATGTTTAACCTTTTTTATGTTGATGACCAAGGTTGCATTTGTTGATTATGGATTGTTCATGCTATGCCCATGTTTCTGTGTCATTCCAGCGGTCACTTAGCCTACTTTGTTCTACCACAAGACCGAGGTTCCCACCTCCGTATGTTGGTACTAGGGCATTAATGAAAAGCAGGTTTAAGACTTAGGTAGCAAACATCAAACATTTATAGATAATGTTTCTGTTTGTAACTAAGTCAAACCTGCTTTTCATTTAATGTGCCCACCCTCCCGTCCCCTCGTACCGCGGCCTTGTTTCACTACTGGTCTCGGTTTGAGAAAGAGGATGAGAATAAGGCTAACAGTCGCCTTTATAGTGACCACGCTGGAGATGAGTGAAGAGCTCTCCTAGGGGCGGACAACTCCCTCCTAGGGGAGCTAACTTTTTTCTTTTAAACTTCCGTTTTCTACGTTTGATTGTGCAATTAATAAGAGTTAATAGGCATTAATGAAAAGCAGGTTTGACTTAGTTACAAACAGAAACATTATCTATAAATGTTTGATATTTCAGTTTTCCATATCTTCTGGAATTTTAAGACTCGAGGAAGATGATGAACACCCTCCTTCAAGCTCTGTATCGTGACGAGTTTCTATCCATGCATTCTGTTGGCGGGGGGAAGCGAGCCGGGGGCCTTCAAGCAAAGCCAGGCATGGATCCCAGTCATGTCCGGGAGATTGCAAGTAAGTATAACAGACACTTTTTTGTGAAAATTAATTGGTGGCAATAAAAAAATCAACCTGAATAAAGCCTATATGCACATCAGCTTCTCTCAGTTGATGTCAGTTCCTTGTAGGGGCCATTTCCATAGACTGGTAATATGCATTCAGTCAATGTTACCACTTTAATAATAAGCTGTATTATTTTACTTGACAAATATCATAGACTTGAGTTACCTCCCTTTGAAAGATGTAGACCTGGTTGATGTGGCCATCTTAAAATGATAAGGAACATTCTCTTGTGTTGATTATTCAGTCAGTGGTACCACTTTATTTATACGCTGTATTATGTTACTTGACACGAATCATAGAATTGAGTTACCTCCCTTTAAAAGATGTAATTCTATGTTGGTCAGTTTACAGCTTGGGGTATAATATCTGCAGTTTATCTATAGTATATATTTCTTTCTTTTTCAGATTCAGTGCAGCAACAATTCCACCAGAAGACATTGTCGGAGATAAAGTTCTTCATGCGAGAGAAACTTAACAACGCTGCAAAGAATTTGAAATGAAGACAGCTGAAGAAATGAGGGGATAACATTGATTGTTACTTTAGTATAGGAAACAGACACACAAGGAAAGACCGACTCACATATATTATGTTTACTGTATAAATATTTTGTCTTGCTTCATTAAATCAGTTGAAACTTCACCCAACCATTTTTTCTTTTATTCATTCCTGGGAAATAAGTCTGCACTTTCTTATCCGATGAATTGCATTTGCAGTGAATTCGAGAGTTGCTGTTGCAGAATCACAGTTTCATTGTTTGTGGAACGCCACTTTATCTCCACACAGCCATCATTTTCTTAAAAGTTTACCATTAACAATACTCATTCTGATACAGTTCTTTTAGAGACCATTATATTCGATTTTGAACAATTGTCTGTAGAAAATTGCATGGCGCAAAATATGATAATTTGTTAATTTATGGGGAGTGTGTTTTAGATACCATGGTAATTTGTTGACTAATTGTAAGGTAAAATATCACAATGAATCCGAAGATTGGATGATTACCACGGTTAAAAAGCCATGATAAAAGTATGGTAAAAAAATTGTATGCTAATTGCATGAGGCAGAATATGATAATTTGGTAATTTATGGTGAATGGTTTGTAGATACCATGGTAATTTGTCGGTTAATAGTAAGGTAAATACCACGGTGAATCCCAGGATTGGATGAATAACACGGTTAAAAACTATGGTAAAAGTATGGTAAAAAAAACCACGGTTTTTTGGGACAGGTAATTACCATGGTAATTACCACGGTAATTTGTATGGTAATTACCACGGTTTTGTATGGTAATTACCACGGTAATTTGTATGGTAATTACCACGGTTTTATATGATAATTACCACGGTAATTTGTATGGTAATTACCACAGTTTTGTATGGTAATTACCACAGTAATTTGTATGGTAATTACCACGGTTTTGTATGGTAATTACCACGGTTTTGTATGGTAATTACCACGGTAATTTGTATGGTAATTACCTGTCCCAAAAAACCGTGGTTTTTTTACCATACTTTTTACCGTGGTTTTTTTTTTATAAGGGATAGGAACTGTGAGCACTCTTGTGTTCTTGCACATGTAGACACCATCGTGATATGACTGAAAGAAGGTTGAAAACGACATTAAACCCTACTACTCGCTCACTCTGCTTTTTGTAGTACAAATTCCTGAAGAAAAATTGAAGAACCTTCTCCTTTGTCATTGTCCTAGTGATTATTTGTTGATAATCTGTCTATGGTCTGGCATTCCTTCCATAGGGATTTTAATCCCGCCAATTTAGATCATCTGGCTAACTTATTTACTATTACCCCTCAGCCCATAGGGCTGTGGGGTCTTGTCGTTGTACGGGCTGTGGGGTCTTGTCGTTGCCATGTACGTACGTCCGTCCGTCCGTCCTAGCGTCCGTCCGTCTGTCCGTCCGTCCGTCCGTCCGTCCTAGCGTCCGTCCGTCTGTCCGTCCGTCCGTCAACATGTTCTTGTCCGCTGAATATCTGCAGATCTATGAAGTCGGGCCTGACCAAACTTTGGTGAGAGCTTCCTGAATGTTGACTGATGAAATGATTAGATTTTCAGATGGCTATGATGATTTCATGATTTTTAATTTTTTTTTTATTATTATTTATTGATGGCTCAGATTTTGCACTGTTATCTATGCCCATCAACATGTTCTTGTCCACTAAATATCTGCAGATCTATCAAGTCGGGCCTGACAAAACTTTGGTGAGAGCTTCCTGAATGTTGGCTGATGAAATGATTAGATTTTCAGATGGCTATGATGATTTCATGATTTTTAATTTTTTTTTAATTATTTATTGATGGCTTAGCTTTTGCTCTGTTATCTACATGTATGCCCATCGGGAACCCTTGGTTGCATGTTTCATTGTGAATTTTGAAGGTTGCCTGATACAAGAAAGCCTGGTCCATTCAAGATTCCCATTGAATGAAGGACAACATTTTTCTTTAATTTTGCTATTAAATCACTCTATTCTACATCATATGATTTATCCTAAAACTTTTGCATTAACCATATTTGTGTCCACACATTTAACTGGTACAACATAGTGCTTCAATTTTTGTCACCAAACACGTTACTGTACCTTGGAAATTATTTAAAACGACTGATTACGAGAGCCCATTTTTAGCCTGACTCTGGGCAATTTTGAACCAATTTGCATACCTGGAACTTATGCCCCCCCCCCCAATAATGATAAGGGTGGGGATGTGTCAATCATTGTGTTTACTGGTTATCACACTTGTGCAATGCATAATTGCCACTGATAAAGCTACACTTTCTTACATGCTGTGATCCCACCACACCACTCACGTGAAACCGAAGCCTGTTATATACGGTATCCAGAGATTTTTTGCAGGTTCCAATCCCAAACTCCCAGTTCCTTTTCGTAATTCATTATTGAGGGTCCAGTTTTTTTAAGTGACTTTCGGCGCAAAGAGCCTGTGATCAATCACAAAACAGAGGTTTATTAACATGAAATTCAATACCCAGCTATGCAATCGGATCGATATTGAGGCTCCCAGAAGCTTTTTCTAGGAGTATTTCCTTCAGAAATCCTTTCAAATTGAACAACAACAACACTTTCGTTTTTTGTTTCATTTGAGTTTTGGGCGCCCATATGTTTTCTGAAACTAAATTGGCTCTAGATGCAGCCCTGATCCTACTTGACTAAAAAAAACAGGTTGAGGGGTCCACGCACCTTTTAGGTGCTTGCCTGCAATTCATGTTCTTGAATTACAATGTCCTTTAATGTTGAAGCCACTGATATTTATTAGCTTATAATTTTGATTCGTTGGTGAATAAAATTCAATTCAATTCATAGGATCTTCCTGATGAAGGTGATTTTCCGGACCTTTGGTAGTGACAGTATGGATGAGATGAGAGCACATAGGTCTCTTTCTTGGATTATGCCTCAAGATTTACAAGAACATCAACCACACCAGGTATGTTAAGTGATGCTCACAACCTGAAACTGGCCAAACAGGGAAATTCCTCTTAAATTATCATCTCATTCATGAAATGGTTGTTTTGATAGAGTTTTGATTGTTTCAACTATTGGAAATGACACTTGAAATTTATCTAGTTGAACTGCTCTATGAAAATAAAAAACAGGACCAGAAAATTTGGCAATGCTAGGACTAAGATTGGGTCGCCGTTCTGTTTATTATTTCCATAATGTTCACTTCAATCTTGTACTGTAGCTCCTATGTCACAAACCCCACTTTCTTGGTCCACCTGACAGAACTAGTTACATTGTATAATTTTTTTTTATTCTTCAGGAATGCCAGGATCACTATGTTGCCTGTGGTGCAGACTATAAGCGAGTGAGGGATGTTCTGGCCCGAGTTCCAGTGGTAGAGGGTACTCAACATCTCACCTGCCTGCTTCAGGTCAGTTATTCCCTCTTGTAAATGGTAATCTGTCCTGATTTTCTGAGAGGCTAGGTACATGTATATACAAGCCAATTCAATTGCACCTTATTCCATATTTTACTATATAATGTCTCTTTAATATCCACATGATTGTACCATTTGAATCCATGAACAAAGTAATGAATTTTCTTTTTCCATTTCCATGTGACCGTAAAGAAAATACCTGTGGTTTAATTGTCACATCATCTCTGTATCCTGTGTAATGGAAGCAGATGTTCCATGGCTGAGAAACGACAGGAACTTGATAATGTGGTGTCTAGCTCTGTAATATCACTTGTCTTTATTGCACCATGTAAGCGTCCTGTCTCTGTGTGCTGTCCTCAGTGATTTATAGAGTGGATGAACGGTGTCTGGTTCCATGCTGATTTCTTCTTTGAAGCAGCAGGAACGCAACTTTGCTGGGTGGTGCTTAGTTGGTTCGTCAAGATATGACTGAAATGATGCTGGAAGCAATGTTAAATCCTATTCACTCACTCACTCACTCACTGGATTTATGGAAACTATAGCATTTAGGGCAGCACATCCTCCAGTTCACTCGATTGGTCAATTCAAGTTGTCTAGGTGAAATCCAGTATTTTCATTAGTTTATGGAGAACCAGCCAATCACATTTACCCTATGAAGGTTCAAATTGATTGCTCTCACATTCATGTCATGCATGTGAACTTTACTCTTACACAGGAATTGGATGCTGAGAGGATGAGCACATGGCTTTGTCTGGCTGTCCATAGAGAGATTACCATGGGTCATGTAAGACCAGCTGAAGACAGGAATATGTCCTGTAATCCTGAGGTAATGTAAAAAAAAACAAGACGTATGTTCACTGGATTTAGTAAGTAATTAATAAAGTAAGTTTGCATTTTGCATGTACATTTGATTTCTACCCTTCAGTTTGGATATCAAATTATTCCATGTTAAGTTTGCGTGATCCAGTCTTATTGAAGCAAATTGTTTATCTGTTGTAGGTACATCAAGCTGTGATAGATGCCTGTATTGGGTCAGTGCCAGCTAAAGACCAAGTGAGTGCTATATAAATACTGTGGCTCTGATATCCCACCTTTGTAGTTAATGTGAACATGCTAGTGGACACTGTTTATACTTGAATCATTGTTGACATCAGAAGCAAATCAATTAGAAGTCTGTAACCTAAGATTAAACTAGCCAGAATGCATTGGCCACAACTCCCTGCTTATAACACATGGATGAACAGTAATATTGCATGTGTCATGTTCGCACAGATTCAAAACGAAAATCAAGTAATGCATCACAGGAAATGAGCTGATGCTGAAATTCAAACACTCAGCCTATGAAATGTACATGATTAGTCTCGCCTATGATCCTCACGTTCCAATTCCACATCTTGTCTTTCGGCTGCAGAGACTGTGTAAGAGTGTATGCAGTTTGCAATATTCTCCTGTCTCATCAGACATGTGCTTGCTCAATCTGATTAAAGCCAGATCTAGTTACACTGACTAGATACTTTTCCTTTCTCTAGGAT
This sequence comes from Hanleya hanleyi, assembly GCA_036873755.1. Lineage (NCBI taxonomy): Eukaryota > Metazoa > Mollusca > Polyplacophora > Lepidopleurida > Hanleyidae > Hanleya > Hanleya hanleyi. The sequence goes on from JAVTVY010028113.1 coordinate 69,126, forward strand.
GTTGATTGACCTTGCTCGCACAATCTATTGTTATCCAATGTGTCACATGATCTAACATAGTGGGCTGACATCAAACCTGAGTACTGCACTTGAGTGATCAGTTATTTCAGACCCATCATCAGCTGCCCCATGGGGCTTCCGGGGATTTACCTGGGGTGTGCAAACCTTGGGTCATGGAAACATTTAAGGGCATTTAAGATTGTCATGAGAGGCAACTAACTGAGGCACCCGTGAGCAGGATGTTAGCCAGTCAGCCACCCTAAATTTAGCAGCTTTAACATGGAAGAGATAGGAAGTAGATCCCCCTGTTGTCAGGAAAATCTGAAAAAATTTGAAATTTCCACACTCGAATCTCAATTCCTGGATAATGCTATGCCCGTGAGGTTTCCGGGTGTGAAAAGAAATAGGACCCAAACGTTGTGATATGACTAAAATATTGTTGAAAGCAAAATTAAATCATATTCACTCACTCACTCGCATCATCAGCTAAAAGAGGTGCCATATACACATCTATCTTAAATAGGACTGCCTGTATAAAGTTGCATACCACTCATTTTAGTATGAACACCATTTAAAACTCTAGAAACTCTGTCTCTATTGCTCCATATATTCTCACAGGGTCTGATGAGGAAGCTGTTTGACAATACCCTGGCCAGCCACTGTCAGAATCTAAAAGCTGTACAAGGCCAGTCTCTGAGGGATCAGAGTATTGTCTCTCTAATTGTTCACTTGATGATGGTGATTAACAACACAGGAGATAACCATCTACTACAGCCTCTGATCTTGCTCTCCCTGACTCCTGACAGAATGATGGTAAAGTATTAACTAAACTACCAACTATTTACCATCAAAGATGGTAAACTATCATCAGTACAAACCTGTGGTGTAAAATATCATTGCAGCTTTCAAACTATTTCTGTCTTATCCGGATAGAATCTGTTGATGTGTGGTCATACAATTTTTGTTTTGTTTTGTGAGGAGACAAAGGAGAACAATAGTGTATCTGGGTACAACAATGGATCTAGACGCCAAGTCTTTTAATAATATAAGGGCCTGAACACAGTAGAATTTTACAGAAGATTGGTCATTATTTTGTATGTCCAGCTGGTGAGTGCACTACCTGTAACTCAATTGGTGAATGTCACTGTACAGTTGGGGATTGGTATTGCATTTCCCTGATTCAGAAAAAGCTGTAATATATATTTCAAAATGTTGAGTGCTTGCAGCAGAGGGCAATCTCATGTATTGTATCCACTGATCAAGAACTATCTGCCCTGCTGTGTAGAGGATGTTTGTCCCGTAGAGAACAAATTATATTGCCCTTATTAGGATATATTTTAGTGGTCTATTTGTAGAATGATGTTATAATGCAGCAATGTTAGTGACAGTTTGTATTAGTCTTTGGAGAGTACATTAGGGAGCTTCTTGAAATTAGGGCAGGAGTTCCTTGAAAGGAATGGTAATACACTATGCCCACTGTAGTGTTCTGATCAGCATGGATAGGAGTTCCAATTGGAATGGCATTATGCCATTCCCTGGCATTCTTTCTGTGCTATTGTGTGGCAAGCCCTTTGCCATCCTTCCTTTGGTGAGTTCGAAAATGGATGCCAGGGAGTTCCTAGGAGGTCCAACTCGACGCACCATGCCACACCGTTTGAAATGCCTTATGCCAGTTCCTTGTATGCCCTAATTTCAAGAAACTTCCTTAGCTATTACCCAAAGAAAATTTATTGAATGCTTATTTCATATTCCAAATAGATGTAAAAGGCATACACTACACAAATGTACCAGGAATTTGTATAGGAATGCCAGTGCATACAAATATTATTCATTATTTTAGTGTGTACATTTGTACATTAATAATTACAGAACACCTTCCTGCCGACAATGCCAGAAGACCATTTAAGTGAGGTTCACAGTGCCTTACTTGCTGCACGTGCCGGTAATGAAAATCCCTCCATGTACAGTAAGTATAGTTAAAGTTATCCTCATTTGTTAGGATTTTGTTCGTAAAATATAAATTATTCCCGAAGTTTCCTTTGTGAAGCGGCATCATTGAATCAAAGAATTCTTGGAATATTTTTTGATGACATTGAATCTGTATTCAAAAAAGGTCCATAATTCATGCAAGAGTCAATAAACACAGGAGAAGAATAGTCTGTCTGGATAGAACAATGAAACTAACAGGTGGCTTTTGAATAATACAGAGAGCTGAACAACAGATCCTTACACATGAAAGACCAACCGGAAATATCTAAAAATGACACTTAGGATAGAGATCTAAACGATTATAGTACTCTGCTGCTCACTAAGTTCACAGTCATTGTTGTCTGTCTGTTATTTTGTCAGGTATGCAATATCTTGTTACATATGTATAAATTAGGCTTGCATAGGAATGTTCGGCTGTTAGGTCATTACTTGTAGATGAATTATGTGACTGTATTATGGTATTGTAATGGTGCATAAATGTTACTGATGTGAATATATAATAAGAATTGACATGGGTAGATGTGTCAGAATGCCATTTAGTTAACAATTATCTCTCACAACTTGTTTCTTGCAGGATGTCCCAATGGTCATCCATATGTCATTGGTGACGTAAGTACAAAGTTTTTGTCATCATTGTTAGAGTTTGGTCACATCTGCATTTCAAGATTATGGAATGGACTGCATTATCAAATGTTTTTCATCTCAAAACAACTGGTTTTATCATACATATTAATGTGGAATACCTTTCATTGAAGCGTGTATGGTATTTATTAATAATGAATTCAGTGCATGTAGAAGTTCATCTTATTCTTCTTTCTTTTTTTTGTCCAGCTAGTATTATACTGTGCCCATGGTGCTGTCTACATGGGAATGGGCTGCTAAACATATTGTTTTGCTCTTACAAATTTTAACTACTAGCCATGAGGCATTTGGGTCATTTGAGACGGTCCCTTTTTTCCCCCTAGGCCAAAAATTGGCCCAAGAGTATTGTCGTCATCATGTATATCTGTCTGTCCATCTATCCATCACCCCTTTCTCGTTACCAAGATATCTTTAGAACGACTTACCCTAGGCACACCCAACTTGCAGTGCACATCCATATGCTCGTGACCCAAAACCCTACTGAATCTGGACCTGATTGGTTAGAAACTTTGGCGGCCATCTTTAATTTATGTGAAACCATCACAGCTTTCTCGTTGCCAAGATATCTTTAGAACTACTTACCCTAGGCACACCAAACTTGCAGTGCACATCCATATGCTCGTGACCCGGAATCCTATTGAATCTGGACCCGATTGGCGGCCATCTTTAATTTATATGAAACCATTAATCTTGGGTACCAGTTCAGTGTGAAACTTGGTATAGATCATCGATGCATCAAGAAACTTCAACGGAATCAATGACGAAACCAGTTCCCTGATTCGATGGCAATCTCGGCGGCCATCTTTAATTTATGCAAAATCTTTAGTGATCTCTATCTCTGATACCATTCAAGTGCTCAATGTAAAATTTGGTATACATCATCGATGCATCAAGGGACTTAGGATAAATGACAATTCTGGTTTCTCTGATTGGGCGGAAACCTTGGTGGCCATCTTTAATTTATGCAAAATCTTTAATGATGTATATCTCTGATATACCATTTAAGTGTTCTATACAAAACTTGGTATACAGCATCGATGTATGAAGAGACATGCATGAATGAATAACCAACTCAGTTCCTCTGATTGGCGGGAAGGATGGGCGGCCATCTTTAATTGATGCGAAATCATTAATGATCTCTATCTCTGATACCGTTCAAGTGCTCGATGTAAAATTTTATATATATCATCGATGCATCTAGAGACTTACGATGAATGACAGATCTGGTTTCTCTGATTGGGTGGAAATTTTGGCGGCCATCTTTAATTTATGCAAAATCTTGAATGATGTATATCTCTGATACCATTTAAGTGTTCTATAGAAAACTTGGTATACAGCATCGATGTATGACGCGTGCTCGGGTGCAGGGGCTTCGCCCCAGCACATGGATGGTACTTGGGATAAGTTCAGACTTTTTTTTGGAGGTCAATTCCCATGCCTGTTATCTGTATATTTGTCACTTGACTGCTCGGTGTTCCTGACATCTTGGTTCAGATTTAATACATTATGAATGGCTGGCGCCCAGAGCCGGGGGGGGGTTCAGATGCACAGCTTCATATTTACCCTTTGAACAAATTTTGCCTGAAGGGTATTGTCGGCATCGTCTGTCTGTCCTTCTGTCCATCTTCCTTGTAGACACGATAAGAATTATAGCCGGGCATTGTAGATTCATACCACATATGCATCTGGTGGTGGGTCAGAAGCATATTGAAAATGACTGACCTTGACCTAATTTATCAAGGTCAAATTCTAGTACTTGCAAAAATTTGTGAATGATTGAAGCTAGGGTCTCCAAATTCATATTACATATTCAACTGGTCTTTGATTAGAAGCCTATCCCAGTTGACTGACCTTAACCTATTTTTTCAATGTCATATAATGATTGTTATGATATAATATGAAGAAAAATAGCTAGGCTTTACAAATGAAAACTATGTATACACCTGGCGATGGTCCAGTGATGTGCTGGAGAAGACTGACCTTGACCTCTATCCAGGTCAGATTCTATTTAGTACAATATTTCATGAAGGATTATATCTGCATTGTCAAAATTTATACCACATATGCCTGGACCTTAAATCTATTGAATGTCACTGACCTTGACCTATTTTCCAAATGTCAAATTAGATATGTTAAGTCTAAGATCTTCGAATTCATGCTCCATATGCGATTAAGTTAGAATTAACCAGAACACTGTTTAAGATGACTGACTTTGATATTTCCATGATCAAATACTTGATTTGATTATGAGCTATATAGAAGAATATATTAAGAGCTAAGAATTTGGTCATGCTCTACCAGAACCTCAGCGCATAATTTTCCCCATCAATTGAGGTCTTGGCAAAAGCTGACCTGGCCCAACTTCCTATGTATTTCTCATATGAGAGAACTAAAGTCAACTCTATTAAAAATCAAATTTTTGTTAACCTGGTTGTCATAGTTCTAAAAATACATCTTATGCAATGCATGATTGCTGAGTGTGGACAATAACTGATAGCCGAGGGGTATTGCAGCCGATTGGGTTATTTTCTTTCTCTCCTTCCGCCAACACTTTTTCAGTTTTAAAATATTTGAATTGGGCTTCTCAAACCTATCCTACACAAGTATAGTGATGTCTACCATGCAAGCAGAATTATGGGATTCCATTAATGCTGGTAGAAATATGAGAATGAAAGCATCAGTATATTCTTTATCCCACAACAGTGTGGCAGACCATACGTTATAGACAGATGCAGAATTTGTGGCCTGGGGATTGGAGGCCAAGGACATGAACCTGCTGCAGGAAACATCAAAGTTCAAGACCCTAAGTAAATAAATTCATTATATACAGTTCACTCAAAATATCCCAATCACTTCTTGACAATCTCACTTTCATCAAAAAGATAGTGAAGAGTGCAAACTTTTATGACAGCCAAACATTCTAATATTCATTTTTGACGATATATGATGGATTCCACTGATAAAGGTACCATATTTACTGCTGATAATGGCTTAGTTGCACATTATTGAGAGAACAAAGAAGGGCTGATCAGATACTGGGTTGTATAATTTCACTTTGCTCTATCTTTCGACATCGTAAACTATCCCTTTCTGGATAGTAATATTCCAGTGGGACCTGCATATGGCGTATACATATCTCGCTTAGTAGCATTTGCTAGATCCTGTGTTAAATGTGATGATTTTAATCAACGTCACAAAACATTGTTGCAGAAACTTATAAAACAGGGCTATTCCACCAAGCGCCTCCACTCAAAGTTTCTCAAATTTGGCGATACATATCGCATGCTGATAGCAAAATACGAACGTAGCGTGCAAGATCTATGGCGCTACGTTTCGTAACTTGTGTCTAATTCCGCTTAACCCGGGGCTAGGGGCCGTATGAACCCATGTACTTCAAGATCCTCATGGTACTCATATGAACAGTCACAATCAAAGCGTGACTGAGATACATCTTTTTTTTAGATGACGACTCTATAACGAATATTATGGATTAAGAATACTGATCAGCGATACGGATTTAATATTTTTGGAACATCAACATGTCTTGCCGGCATCATTGAAAACTGTTGACCGCTTCTCTCTTGCAGGAAACAAGCCTAGGTTTATGTATACTATGATTGTCCTTTTGAATTTGGTGCTAATACTGTTATGTGGAAAATGGAATAGGTCTTTGGATTATGGACGCGGATATTCTCTAATGGACGACGGCTGGATTATGAATGACGGACTAGACGCTTGTAATTTTACCCCAGTACGGCAGTAGAATATTTTGAACTGACGATAACTGGCACATTTTCATATAACATTTTCCAAATTATGTGTTATACTTAGCATACTGACACTTGTTTGTTTTCTAGGAAAATATAGTACATAATTATGTATAAAATTATGTCAGTTAGCACCAGCTCCTAATACTCTCCTGGGTTAATAGATAGGGCAAAGTGAAATTACACATTAACAACCCAGTAGCTGATTGATCAGTTGAAGTGACGGGTCAGTGAACAGACAGGCTCTCCTTCATTCTCTCAATAATGTGCAACTGAGCCATTAAAAAACTGGACCAAAATTGGAAATCTCAGGAATACATGTACTATCTTGTTAAGCACAAAAGCAAATAGCATGGATCTTTTGATTTATTCTCAATATTAATAAAAGAAAATACAGTAAGTTGATGACATCATTTTCATCATATGTCTCCATTGCCATCGAAACTCAATGACTGACTTACAATTGAAAACTTGGAATTGATAACCTGTCAACATTTTGTCATCTGTCTGGAGCATTGTGACAGAAACCTTGTTTACTTCAGCAAAAATGGGAGTCTTAACTTCCATTTCTATTTTGAGTTCTCGTGGAATGTTGTATGGCGAACAACAGCAATGCAAATATGGGGTCTGTTTAATGGCAGTGTTTTCTCTGATTCTATATGTAGATTTTCATGTCTCGAATTTCGGGACAATTTTATATTTTCGAACCTCTGTATATTTGGTCTTTCAGTTGTTTTGGTCTCTTAACTTATGATATGTATGAATGTCAAAAAAGTTAAAAATCGTTTCTGCAAAAAAAATCCTACAATTGAACTGTTTGATGTCATCATCATCAATGTATCACCCTCAGGTTTCACACAATAACTGTAGTACATATCAGGTTCATGGATATATTAGCGGCTGTCATTAATGCAAAAGTCAATTCTTTAGGATGTGAAGCCAAGTCGTAATGTTTTACTCGTACATCTTTGTCTAGCATGCTAAAAATTGCAGCTGTGGACATAATAATATGATATTTTTTAACTTGATATTAACTTTCAATATTTATTTTTGGTCTTAAGTTACTGTGTACACAATGAAATAATCAGTAATTGTCCCATCTCCAGTACTGACACCTCAGCCCGTGGCCATATCCTGGGACCAGCACAGAAGAGATCTCATCAAGCCATACCAGAGAGAGACTTGAATCCCACCTGTTGTACTCTGGTCAGACTGCTCACTCATATCTCCATGTATATTGGGGCTAATGAACATCCACAAGTGAGTTGTACTCTGACAATAAATTGTATTATTATGCCCCCCCTCTAACTAGAGGGGGGGCATATAGCGATCGCTTTGTCCCTCCGTCTGTCCGTCTGTCTGTCTGTCCGTCCGAATTTCTTGTCCGGGCAATATCTCGGTTAATATTTGATGGACAGGATCGAAACTTGCATGGAATGTGGCCAGTAGAGTTTTTTCCGAGTTCCGGTATAATTTTCAAGAGTTATGGCCCTTTTTCTGAAATCTCTGTGAATGGGACTTGTCCGGGCTGGATCTTGGTTAATATTGTATGGACAAGTATGAAATTTGCATGATATGTGGTCAATGACCCACAGTTGTGCAGCGTAAAGTTTCTCCACGTTTCGCTTATATTTTCAAGAGTTATGGCCCTTTGTTCCTGAATTCTCTGTGAATTGGGACTTGTCCGGGCTGGATCTCGGTTAATATTGTATGGACAATTATGAAATTTGCAGGATGTGTGGTCAGTGCCCTGTAGTTGTGCAGCGTGAAGTTTCTCCGTGTTTCGCATATATTTTCAAGAGTTATGGCCCTTTTTTCTTCAAATCTTTGTGAATTGGAACTTGTCCGGGCTGGATCTCGGTGAATATTGTATGAACAATTATGAAATTTGCAGGATATGTGATCAGTGCCCTGTAGTTGTGCAGCGTGAAGTTTCTCCACATTTCGCCTATATTTTCAAGAGTTATGGCCCTTTTTTCTTCAAATCTTTGTGAATTGGGATTTGTAGGGCTGGATCTCGGTTAATATTGTATGAACAAGTATGAAATACGCATGATATGTGGTCAGTGACCCATAGGTGTGTAGCGTGAAGTTTCTCTGTTTTCGGTTATATTTTCAAGAGTTATGGCCCTTTGTTTAAACCTAAGTGAATGGGATATATTTATTTGTCCAAGCTGGATCTCAGTCCATAACTGATTTGAACCAGGAAAATGGCTATATTATATGTTATTCTACATTCCAAAGCAGACAACATAGGTCCTGAAGTATGAAATTGCCCCAAAAACAGTGAATTGGGTACAAAATCCACTGATCGCTTCATAATTTCACCACAATATACTCCCAAGGAATGTAGGTCTCATAACCAGGTCACATTTTCGGATTTGGCGAAAGCCCTGGCGACCATCTTGCATCGAAGCATCGTATTATCACTTGTTGCTTGATATTTGGAATATGTATTATGTGAGACATGGCAAAAAAGTGACAAACAGAATTTTTATAATTATCCAAATTAGGCCTCCACCAGCCAATAAAGAACAGAACAATGGCGGGGCAGTGTCGGATTAAAGTGGAAGGGGGGCATACAATTGAGCAATCTCTGATTGCTTCCTTCCTGTGTTATGTTTATTAGAGTGTCTCCCTATATAAATTGTAATGAGATAAAACTGCATATTCCCCGGTCAACAAAACTGCATATTCCACCCCCTATGGAATATACACTAAAGGGAGATAATTACAACAGAGGTCGCCCCGTTCTCTCAGTAGCGCTGCAAACAGGCGATCACGGAGCAGTTCGTCGAGTTGATTTTAGCTGGAGAACACAGCAGAAATAAATTATCTCCCCCCATCTAATTGTAAGTAGAATCGTAACCAAGCACATTATTGGAGTAACTAACAAGCGGCATCGAACAAACTATACTTGCGTTGCGAGATTTACACGATAGTAGTTAAGCAGCTCCGAATCAGTGGAATCTCGTGCATGAAAAATAATGTTGCTGGCGATTGCCCACTGAAAGCAATCAACTCAGAAGGATTGCGCTCTTCCAAAATAAACATAAAACATTATTTTGCTCGAGAGATAATAGATTAGCACAGAGTTAAGTTGATAAATATAATAATGAAATTATTGCCTTGTTGTGAGGGGAATATGCAGTTTCGTTGCCCCTCGGCTGTGCATATTACCCTTGCCTGCGGCTCGGGCAATATGCACATCCTCGGGGCAACAAAACTGCATATTCCCCTCAAAACAAGGCAATATTTTCATATTATTCCCAGAAACATGATTACAACCACTGTTATAAACAAAGCTTCATATAAGGATCTGGGTATATTCTGCAGACAATTCAAGCCATTAATTTAATGAGAGTATGGCAGATACTATCTAATAGATTTAATTATCTGTTATTGTCTTTGACTGAATGTCTTGACACTTCATGCACAACTTTGCATGATTTAGGTTCGAGATTCTCAATTTCCTGAAGAAAGCAATATTTTATCCTGTAAATCATAAGAATTATCGATTTCATTTTACTTTTATGTTCTAGGTTATCGCAAGCATGATCCATCCAGATGTTGGTCAACTAACCACCCCACAGTTCCTCTGGGATCATATTGAATTTGACTTGGGATCTCTGCAGGCTACACTAGGCAAAGGCTTTGATGATGTGCTGGTTGTATTACACCATTTATTAAACTGCCTCCTCACGCAGCCCTCCCCTGGTAATTTACTCTAACTAATGCATTTACATCATGCTCTACTGAAAATATATGCCTATATGAGGGAAGTAAATATGACTTTGTATCAAGTTCTTCGTTCAAAGTAATTGATTTCATACTGAAAATGTCACATTATTCTCTCTGGAGACCTGAAGAATGACAGAATCAAGATAAATTGTACACTGATTACTCTGTCATATAAACAGCTAAGAAAGTAGGCTGGGTCTCATCGATTGATGATATATTTTCGCCAAGCCAATTTTGTAGGTTTGCACCAAATGTCCTGTCCTTTCAGTGTTAATATACGTGCATCGGAATTATCATAACAAAGAAGTACAATAGTGCAAATCTGCTTCAGCTGTATCTGTTGATAAAATAGATTCTGACATGTTTTCTGTTCTCTGGTGTAGCTGTTCAGCACAACTGGAACCAGAAGATTGGTAGACGTGAATGGGAAAGACAGTTTGCGGCTGCTTACCTTTCTCCATTGCTTGCAGTAAGTATAATGACTCGGATGCTAAGTGGAGGATTTTTCCATAAAGCTCATAATATCTCCTGTATTTAATTGTTTATTCTCACAAGATGAGATATGTGAGGAAGTCTCAGATTGGGGCTTTTTATAGGAGGTGATCCGGGCCGATCCGGCTGGTGAGAAAAGGAGCCATTTGATTGGATGGATAGGGGACCTCGAGAAGCAATAAGGTTGTGACCGGATTGGACACCCGGATCATAAATGATGATCCGATAGGTTGATCCGGGTGTATGAGGGGTTGCCTGTGGGAGACGGATTGACGTGCCGGATCGGGGGCCGTCCAGTATCCTACACCTTTCAGAACTCCACCTTGCCTCAGGTGGAGAGATCACACCCATCGGATCCAATATTTTGCTGAACACTGTCGTCTCCACGAGTGATCGTCCGGCCAAAAGACAACGCACGGAAGACACAACTGGAGGAGAAAATAGACACGCTCCACCCAACATCCTGCCAGAGATCACACCGATCTATTAACTTCTTCGCAACGTCACAGTAAAACGGGCTAAACTGGTCAGGCAACAAGATAACCTAACCAGTTGCATCGACAAACAATGTCCACCAAGGAGCCTGAAACTCAAATGCCTACCCTACATCGGGAGGCAAAGCGAAGCATTCATGACCATTTGGCAAGAGACACTGAACAATTGCAGCATCCACTTATGCACTCTCCTCAGGGACCACCTTGGGACCTTGATCCAGGCCATGGATCCAGTCGGACTTCGACAATCAAGTCACCAACCCCAAATACAGGGAGGAAGCTCTGGCGGCAATCAACACGATTGTACAACGCACACAATGCCGTCCAGAAGCAAAACACATGCGGACCAATGTCACCGCCCGCAGACGGAACCAGGTACCACGAAGAAACAACCGGTACAACAATGCACCAGCGCCAGGCCGCACACGCCCAGCCCAGCGCCAAGGACAACGCCGGGAAACAACCCGCCGCCCACAGGCATTCAAGGAGGGTCAACTCATCCGCCTTATGAGAGCCATACTGGCCGATTAACTTTAGGGTCTAATATGACCCAACCGGACATTAACATTCAAACTAGTCATAATGTTCCATCCACTTCCCACCAGGCAACTAGGCCTGTTGTTTTGAACAATCATCACCATGTAAACCACATTTTTAATTGCCCAACCATCAGTCAGAATACAGACACTCGTGGAAGTTTAATAATACTCAAATGCCTCTGTTGTTTCTTTACCCACGTATATTGTCAATATCTCCTCTCACACTTTGTCAGACGCAGAAACATCTGTCCTCTCCAAAGGCCTCACATTCAGCCCACTCCCACACGACTGGACCTAGGCCAAATGCGTTCAGATCTCCTTTCTTTCTTCCGTAGAGTTTCTTTTCAGAGAACACTCCCCCCACTACCCCCACACAGACACCATCCACACCGGATCTCGACGAGCAACTAGCAAGAAAGTTCAAACCACCTTCGAACTGGACACCAAATACCCTTGATCCACACCTAGTGACCTTCATCAATTTGGTGTCACACAAACTAAGCGAGATGAAACATATACGCAAACAGCGCACAAATCTCAGCCCGCTCAGAAGAAATTGCCATCTCTAATTTATCTCAAAACCCTGAGATCCAAATTAAAAAAGCAGACAAAGGTTCTGCTGTCGTCGTCTGGAACACCACTGATCATATTTCAGAGGCCCAGCGACAACTCGGTGACGCTGAATACTACATCGAATACTCCCGTGATCTGACACCAGAACACAATGATCAAGTCAACAAACTTCTGTTCGACATGTTCAATAAAGGCGAAATTTCCGAAAAAAACTCTATCGGAATATCTTGAACCCGTCACCTCGTACAGCACGCTTCTACCTCTTGCCTAAAATTCACAAAACTCGCCTCGAAGGGAGAGTAGTTGGCCATCCAATTATTAGCGGCAATGGGTCCCCAACCGAACGCATTAGTAGCCTAGTGGATGAACACCTAAAACCTTTCGTGCCACTCATCCGCTCCTATGTCAGAGATACCACAGACTTCATCAACAAAGTTGAAGCTGTTGACAATATTCCGAGTAACACTATACTCGTAACTATGGATGTTACCTCCCTCTACACCAATATCCCGAACCACGAAGGTTTAGTCGCAGTTGCTTGGTGCCTAACCAAACATAAAGCCAATTACCGCATATCCCACCAGAATCTTCTCTCTCTACTCAAACTTGTACTACACTGTAATGGAAAACAATTTCTCCAAGTCGGAGGAACAGCCATGGGAACTAAAGTGGCACCCACTTATGCCAACATCTTTATGGGATACCACGAAGAGAAACTTTTAGCGAGCACACCACTCCAACCTCTTCTTTATCTCCGCTTTATCGACGACATATTCATGCTCTGGACTCATGGGGAACAGGCTTTACTCGCCTTCATCGAGGAGTGCAACAATGTACATCCATCGATCAAGTTCACTGCCGACTGGTCTACTTAGACACACGTGTCTGTCTTCAGCAGAACAAGATCTCATTTGATCTGTTCACCAAACCCACAGATACACACAGCTACCTACTCTATACTTCCGGCCACAGTAAAAGCTGCAAAAACGCAGCTCCCTATGGGCAATTCCTACGCATTCGCAAAATTTGCACCTTTGAGGCCGATTTCCGCAAACCTGCAGACGACCTTAGCCAATACTACACTTGGAGGGGCTACCCCACCAATATCATCAAGCTGAAACGTGACTTAGCAGAGTCCATACCTTGGATGGATCTCCTCCAACCCCAACAACACCCCAACACTGTCCAGAACCGAATACCACTCATATTCACGTACCACCCACATGCCCACCTGATTTACACGGCAGTTCGAGAACTCGCGCCCATTCTCCAGAAATCGAGTCGCCTCGGACCGATTTTCCCGGAAATGCCACTCCTTGCCTTCCGTCACAATCCAAACCTTTCGGATCGCCTAGTTCGGGTGCGCCTCCAATATCCGCCCCAACATGCAGGTATCACTGGAAAAACTCACATCAACCCAATTGATGATTGTGAATACCGGAACTGCAAAATCTGCCCTTCCATCAATAACCGTCGACACTTCATGAGCACCTACAATGGTCTCAAATATCGGAAACGGCTCCTTGCCAATTGCTGCACCCGCAATGTCATCTACTTATTGACATGCAAAAAGTGCTCCAAACAATAGGTTGGAGAAACCAGCCGTGAATTCCACCTACGAATCATGGAACATCTTCGCAACACAAGAAATCTGAAACCAGATGAACCAGCACCTAGACACTTCTGGTCTACTCCAGGACATTCCGCCCTTGACATTGGCTTCGAAATCATCGAAGTTATCCGCTCTGACCCCGACAATCGTCTTTTAAGTGACACCCTCCGACACAAGAGAGAGGTTTACTGGATGAACCAACTCCACACTAAGCTGCTAAGGTACCCACTGGCATCAATGAGAGAGATTAAGTATTTCTCATACAACCCCCCTTCACTTACAATTTTGTTCTCACAAGACCCTGAATTTGGATATTCACCTGAAAAGCTCCTGGAATTTGATTTTAACCTTCAGACTAAATTGCATGGAATATTCTCATCACCAAGTCAATCGCCCTTTTCTCATTAACACCATATCTGGAGAAAACTATGCCAAGGCACATCAAACTTGCATCGTCCATGCATGTGGTCATGAAGTGTGATGCCCACTGAAAGGTTTTGAAATTGAGATATTTTACTTTTTTCCTGGATCATGCTTACGGTAATTCCCCTAATAATTCAATCACAGGAAGTTCACTTTTCAACTCTGTTATTCAAACACGGAAAAACTAACATTCCTATTCTTCATACAAATTGAAGAAAAATCATATAATGACAAAATGTGACACTTTGTAGCTGGTGTCATGGAGCGTATTGCCAGATTTATGCCATTTTTGCTGCACTTCCTGTGATCGAATTATTAGGGGAATTACCGTAGTTGTTGAAAACTGACAGATTATGATGAAGAACTGAATGAATTTTGTTCCTCATATTATATTATTATCGAACCTATTTCAATGTCTCCATTTCCAGAATATGGAAGATGTTGTCAACAGGTTAAATGGAATTTTGTTGAATGATGAAAGGCTGGGTGAGTAAAATATTGATATTGGTCACCAAAACAAAGATAATGTTCTGAAATTCTTTAGATTAGTAGCGAGATCTTCAATTACTAATCCTGAAGAATGTGATGGAAATTGTAGAAAACATGATGTACTAATGCAGGAAATCTGACCATAAATGTAATAATGAATCTTGTGCAATAAAGGATAATATCAAAGGAAAATGTTCGAAACTAAACACACAAAAAATATTAAAGAAGTGGCACCACACTAGATGTCCGCTAGTATTCACAGATTTGTCAGTTCAGACAGGGTGTCATTACATTTGCTTTGTTATGAAATCAGGTAACATCAAGCTTCTGAAGTTGGTATATGAAGCAGACACTCCACAGATAGACGTGGACTTTGACCGACTCCAAGAAGTCCCTGCCTTCTGGCGGTACAGGTCTCGCATATCATTGGAGCATCTAGAACAAGTCTTCAGTCAACAAGAAAATACTGCAGCACAGTCATCCCAGCATTCCAGATTTGCAGTCTTGCAGCTTTTCTTGATGGAGGTATATCATGTATATGTTACAAACAATGCACTGAAATAGTATAAGCCCCGTGGGCCCCCAGGGTTGACCTGGGATGTCATTGTGTACACCCCAGCTCATGGTAAGAATAGTTCTCACCTCCTCAGACATCATGTCGCAATAGACGACTAACTGGGGCACCCATGGGGTTCTTGGTTGTTAAAAAGAATAGGACCCCACCCATGGGGTTCCCAGATGTAATCAGGATTCGGACACGACTGATGGGGTTCCCCGGTGTGAAAAGAAATAGGACCCAACGTCGTGATATGACCGAGATATAGTTGAGAGCGACATTAATTATGCCCCCCCCCCCCTAATTAGAGGGGGGGCATATAGCGATCGCTTTGTCCGTCTGTCCGTCTGTCTGTCCGTCCGAATTTCTTGTCCGCGCGATATCTCGGTTAATATTTGATGGACCGGATTGAAACTTCCATGGAATGTGGCCAGTGCCTCATAGTTGTGCAGCGTAGAGTTTTGTTCAAGTTCCGGTATAATTTTCAAGAGTTATGGCCCTTTTTCTGAAATCTCTGTGAATAGGATTTGTCCAGACTGGACCTTGGTTAATATTGTATGGACAAGTATGAAATTTGCATGATATGTGGTCAGTGCCCCACAGTTGTGCAGCGTTAAGTTTCTTCCTGATTCGCTTATATTTTCAAGAGTTATGGCCCTTTGTTCCTGAAATCTCTGTTAATTGGGACTTGTCCGGGCTGAATCTTAGTTAATATTGTATGGACAATTTTGAAATTTGCAGGATATGTGGTCAGTGCCCTGTAGTTGTGCAGCGTGAAGTTTCTCCGCTTTTTCACATATATTTTCAAGAGTTATGGCCCTTTGTTCTTGAAATCTGTATGAATTGGGACTTGTCTGGGCTGGATCTCGGTTAATATTGTAAGGACAAGTACGGAATTTGCATGATATGTGGTCAATGCATCATAGCTGTGCAGCGTGAAGTTTCTCTGCTTTCGGTTATATTTTCAAGAGTTATGGCCCTTTGTACATCAAACCTAAGTGAAGGGATATATTTATTTGTCTAGGCTGTATCTCAGTCCATAACCGATTTGGACCAGATTAATGGCTATAAAATTGTTATTCTACATTTCGAAGCAGACCACCTGGGTCCTGAAGTATGAAATTACCCCAAAAAGAGTGAATTGGGTGCAAAATTCAAAGTTAACTGGTCGCTTCATAATTTCACCCCAATATACTCCCAAGGAATGTAGGCATCATAACCAGGTCACATTTTCGGATCTGGTGAAAGCCCCGGTGACCATCTTGCATCAAAACATTGTATTATTACTTGTTGGTCTATACTTGGAATATGTATTATGTGAGGTATGCTGAAAAAAGTGACTGAAAGAATATTTATAATTATCCAAATTAGGCCTCCACGACCAATACAGAACAATGGCTGGGCAGTGTCGGATTAAAGCGGAGGGGGGGGGGGCATACAATTGAGCAATCTGATTGCTTCCTTGCTGTGTTTATATTCACTCGGCAAAATTTGGCTACCACTCATTTCATCCCCATCTTCGTTCACCAAGCCAATTTCTACGCTCTTGCTCTGAACTTGCCTTGGTCGGACAGGCTGCCATTATTGTTCAAACACAGCCTGTATCCTCACAAATATGCACTATGCATTATCCCTTATCTTTCCGAAACGTGCTCTGAGACAGCATCAGCGATTTGCTTGCATTGTCATTGCATCAGCCTACAGATCAGAGGAGACATATCCTGTGTTTGATTGGTTCGTAAGATGAAACTGACATTTCTGATTTTGAACAATAATGGCAGCTCGTCTGACCAAGGCAAGTTCGAAGTGGGAATGTAGAAATTGGTTTGGTGTAACGAAGATCTTTCATACCTAGTTCACTGCAATCACATACAAATACCAATTCACATGGGCAGGTCATGTAATTCAACAAACATGACAAAGATGTAGCTTGGTTGATCAAATACATGACAATAAAATGATAATCCTGGTCCGGATCAAGGAGATCCAGGGCTGGAAATTTATGGAATTTTCCATTCATCCTGTTAACTCCTCGTTTCTGATACAACAATCAGATATGTCATTCATCAGTAAATCATCTTTCATAAGAAAAAACAATTTGCATTGATAATCTGATATATATCCATGAATAGGTCATGGAATTTGTCAGTAAGACTCTTGCAAAGTCTTGGAATTTCAGTCATCTGAAGGTGTAAGAATCATGCTAGAAGGGATCTCGGTAATACAGCTATATCATATGTACATGTATGTGAACATGTATGAGTGGTGGCAGATTCACCATGAGTCAAGTATGAGTTCAATGGTAAATATGAAACAAATTATGACTTTAGTATTGGAGTAAGTCCGATGATGTATACCATTACTCCAAGGCCCTGCATCTCTGGTAAGAATTATTTGAATTATTGAAAACAAATTTCTGCTCGCAAACTTCATTAATCAGAGGTGGGTTTTAGATTTGCAACAGTTTCCTGTTTTAGGACTTACAAATCTACAAATCTCAATTCTATGAAATTCTTCTCTTCCAATTCCGTCCAAACATGACCTGTAGACTTGAGGCATGTCAAATTTTGGTTTTCCATTATCGTAATTATATGGGTCAATTTTCGGGAAAAATAATGGGATTTGTTTAAACAGACTATCGAGTACATATAAATGAGTCACTTATGGGGATGTCACATCTTTGCCACATGATATGAAAACAAATTTAAACTCCCATGGGTTGCCTCTTTCAGGCTGATTGTGTAAGGATGTTGTAACTAATTATGCCCCCCCTCTAACTAGAGGGGGGGCATATAGCGATCGCTTTGTCCGTCTGTCCGTCCGAATTTCTTGTCCGGGCAATATCTCAGTTAATATTTGATGGACAGGATCGAAACTTGCATGGAATGTGGCCAGTGGCTCGTAGTTGTGCAGCGTGGAGTTTTTTCCGGGTTCCGGTATAATTTTCAAGAGTTATGGCCCTTTTTCTGAAATCTCTGTGAATGGGACTTGTCCGGGCTGGATCTTGGTTAATATTGTATGGACAAGTATGAAATTTGCATGATATGTGGTCAATGACCCACAGTTGTGCAGCGTAAAGTTTCTCTACGTTTCGCTTATATTTTCAAGAGTTATGGCCCTTTGTTCCTGAATTCTCCGTGAATTGGGACTTGTCCGGGCTGGATCTCGGTTAACCGGGCTGGATCTCGGTTAACAATTATGAAATTTGCAGGATGTGTGGTCAGTGCCCTGTAGTTGTGCAGCGTGAATTTTCTCCGCGTTTCGCATATATTTTCAAGAGTTATGGCCCTTTTTTCTTCAAATTTTTGTGAATTGGAACTTGTCCGGGCTGGATCTCGGTGAATATTGTATGAACAATTATGAAATTTGCAGGATATGTGATCAGTGCCCTGTAGTTGTGCAGCGTGAAGTTTCTCCATGTTTCGCATATATTTTCAAGAGTTATGACCCTTTTTTCTTCAAATCTTTGTGAATTGGAACTTGTCCGGGCTGGATCTCGGTGAATATTGTATGAACAATTATGAAATTTGCAGGATATGTGATCAGTGCCCTGTAGTTGTGCAGCGTGAAGTTTCTCCACATTTCGCCTATATTTTCAAGAGTTATGGCCCTTTTTCTTCAAATCTTTGTGAATTGGGATTTGTAGGGCTGGATCTCGGTTAATATTGTATGAACAAGTATGAAATACGCATGATATGTGGTCAGTGACCCATAGGTGTGTAGCGTGAAGTTTCTCTGTTTTCGGTTATATTTTCAAGAGTTATGGCCCTTCGTTTAAACCTAAGTGAATGGGATATATTTATTTGTCCAAGCTGGATCTCAGTCCATAACTGATTTGAACCAGGAAAATGGCTATATTATATGTTATTCTACATTCCAAAGCAGACAACATAGGTCCTGAAGTATGAAATTGCCCCAAAAACAGTGAATTGGGTACAAAATTCACTGATCGCTTCATAATTTCACCACAATATACTCCCAAGGAATGTAGGTCTCATAACCAGGTCACATTTTCGGATTTGGCGAAAGCCCTGGCGACCATCTTGCATCGAAGCATCGTATTATCACTTGTTGCTTGATATTTGGAATATGTATTATGTGAGACATGGCAAAAAAGTGACTGAAACAGAATTTTTATAATTATCCAAATTAGGCCTCCACCAACCAATAAAGAACAGAACAATGGCGGGGCAGTGTCGGATTAAAGTGGAAGGGGGGGCATACAATTGAGCAATCTCTGATTGCTTCCTTCCTGTGTTAATAATTAGGAATGCTCAATTATTTGGTTGAATGCAGGTACAACTATATTATTATGTATTTTTCAGGATCCTCATATCCGAGCCTTGCAGTATTTACCAAGTATACTCAAGCTTCAGGGCCTTCTTATCCATAAATTTCAACGAAGGATCGACTTTTCAGAAGCATGTAGCATGGAACTACATCGTTTCCTGGAAGATATGGATAGTACGTATTATTCTTATTAAATGTATGGGGTCAACTATAGTCAAAGGGGCAGTGTGCTTTACCTCATCTAGAAAATTTCTCCAATTGTAATGAAAACTTTACCTGTATATGTCGACATGACTCAAAAAAAAGCCTATCAAGTTTGGAACAAAAAAAGATGGACTAGAAACTTCATAGCAAGTAGTTCTACTAATTAGTCATTATGATTGGCTAATATCCTACATTTATATTACAATATGGTCTGGAAACCTGTGAACAAAGTTACCTCTTATCTTCGGTAAGAGCTGGTGTCCTCAGAACAAAGGTATCTGTTATCCTCAGTAAGAGCTGGTGTCCTTCGAACAATGTTACCTGTTATCCCCAGTAACAGTTAATGTCGTTAGAACAAAATTTCCTACATTCACAAAGTATATTAAACCGATTTCTTGTATTCTTTGCAGGACATACGCGCAGTGAATATGAGAAACTGATTGAAGACCTTCATGATGCCTGGGAATGTGTGAGAGGAACACTACCAAAGTCTGGTAGGGAACCCCTTCAATGTCTATAGGCTAAATGTCTCCTGTAAATGCTGTGATGATTCAGTCAAGGGGAATGCTGTTCCCTATCCTAATCTATTCATTTTAAAGACTGATCAAATATATTGGTTCACGGTATGGCCGGTGAAACCAAGTTTAGGGTTGATTTAATTTGAATAGAGCGGTTGGATATTTACGATACAATCACTTGTATTTGATGTAGAAAGCATGAAGTCTGTTAAGTCTTGGAATGCATGGTCATGAAGATGGGTATATCTGACTTGGCTTCGTACCATTGATTACACGATCTCTTGTGAGTTTTGCACATGAATTGCTCAAAGAAATCTTTCCTGAATGTCTGGACTACTGGTTGCAGGCAGTTAATACAAGTGTGCTGAGAAAGTTTCGAAGGTCCGTCTACCTGTAGATGGTGCATGTTCTACACCATCATGAGAGTGACAGATACATGTTAGCTATGTAGAGAATTGTTTGTCTATGTAGGTTTTCCCAGTGACAAGGGGAGGATGTTTATTCCAAGAGAGTACTGTCAACAATCCATCACCATGAAATCCAGCTTATCAATGCTGTTACCAAGTCTGAGAGACCAGGGACTCTGTGCCTATGGTCTTGTTCATTTCCTGCTGATGAAACAGAATGAATTCCTTCAGGAGTATTACAGGCTCAAAGGACAAAGCTCAAAGTAAGAATTATCCTGGATGATGTTCAACAGAGCTGGCATGGCTTGGAATCTGTGTTTATTTTACTTTCCTGTATGAACTGACCCAAGAATGATACATTGTTCTTATGTTTTCTGCCTGAACTGACAGGAGAGATCATATCTCTTCAAGCCAAGAGCATTTGCCTGATAGACCGTCACAGAAAATATGTGTTTCGCTGCATATTCTTCCAATGTAATTAATGGATTTTTGATTTAATTCAGGTTTGAAAGTGGAAGATATGATGTGCTGGAGTGTATCTGGAGTTTTCTATGAAACGAAAATGAATCCACAGTTTTGTAGTTATCTAATTATCCCATGCCCAGAATCTGCAGTTTTGTACCTTGACAATACCTCATGCAGCATAGATTTTCTGAAAATGATTATTAATTGTTTGATGTACTTGGCAGTGTGGAGACCGTGAACTTCCCCAGTGCCAGTGCTGTGACTGCTGCCCATCTTATAAACTACCATCCAGATAAAGATATCCTACCTCTCATCTTGGCTAACTGTAATTACTCCTTTGAAGTGGGCAAGGGAACAAAGATAGAATATGACTTCACCAGTTTCCAACGACAACTGGAGAACAGGTTCTTCGAAGGAAAGCCTATGATATCTGTTCAACAGGTATGTCTGTTTCCTTATGTACATAGCTGGTTGATGAGTTGAAAAGCAGCAGAAGTAATCAAAATTTCTGTACTTGAAATGTTAATTGCTAGCCTCTCAAACTGTATGAATCTTAATCTATGCTTAACGAGTTATATCAAGGGAATACTGTTGTCTCTGTAAGTCCCTGTGTGATGTTATCTGAATCTCCTGAGGTAATAACTTAGTGGGTGATGGGGTTGGGGATGAAGGGGATCAGTGATCAACCATCATCTGATTTGGTATCACATTGAGATACTTGAATCTTGCCAAAAATTTATATGTGGCTTTGGGACCTATGAAGACACATTGAAACTTGATAGTAAATAGCCCTGCATACATATGACTGGTTTGTTAAGGACAGTGCTCTCAGATGGGAATTATTTCTTTGTCAATATTGGATATGCTGGGAGTACTTCAGTCTGATTGTGTGATTATAGGTGGATGTAGTGACATTCAGGGCAGATGTTACCAATGCAAGTGTATTCCAAACACTGAGAGACAAGATTCCACAGGTGAATAATTTTATAATTACCCAGTTAGGCCATCCTTAAAAATAAGTTTGTTGCGCATAACCCGACCGAGTGTACAAAAATCCGCCGACTGGAAACTTTTTTTGCCGATTTTCCGACCGGTCATCTTTTTATTTTGGAAAATCAGAGTTATCTCCCCTATGTTCTCTCCCGAGTTAAACGTATGTAAAACGTTCGCCCTGCAAAAGGAAGCAGCGCCACGAAGTATTTCACTCTCCAGTAGTCGGCGATGTGAGCGTGTATCACACGTTTTGAAGCCATATACTCCATGGTCCAGTCCGTAGGGGATTGCAGTTTTTCGTCGACCACGTGTATTTGGCGGTACTTTCCCCCTTCTGTTTTGTGTTTGCGTTTGATGGCGAGACGAGAGGACAATAACACAGCGAGAGGCAACAGCAACACAGGACGGGGAAAATATTTCAAAACAGTTGGTTATTAAAATCTGTCATAAAGAGCTTTGCCGCGAATCGATGTGGAACGTGGACATGTTTAGGACTGTCACCGCCTCGTGGGTCCGTATACCGACATATTCGGAGTCTGACATTGAGACTGATGAATACAACAACAACGATGTTTGGATTTCTACTTTCATCCGAGAAAACTTCACTGCGCCTAAATGCAGAAAATCTGTACTGCTTTGTTGTTTAACCGAAACATTATAACCGTCTATGCCGATAAAGCGGCGGATGGTGCCGGTGGCTCTAGCGGCCTTGACAAATTAGACCCCGTCAGCTTAATTTTGACGTTCCGATGTCAGAATTCCGCCTCGGACTAAATTCCACGAAAAGCTCCCATCACAGGTTAGAAACTTAGTATTTGCCTCATTGTTGTCAGTAAATTAAATTACGATGTATTTCTATTCTGAATAAAGGGAGTACGTAAGCCTGGAGGTGTTCAATAAAATCACACCATAATATATTTTGCGAAAGGGGCGGGCGGTAATGGTGTTGTTTTAAAAAATTGAGGTAATTCTCTCAACTCCTAATGGTAATGAACAACCTTCTGTATAACACTAAGAGCATTTTTTCTTTTCATTTCACAATTTTGGCAAAAGTGTGTATGGTATTTGTAAATTTTCTTTGGACCAGCTAGTCACTAGTCATTGTCAAGAAGGTGTTCAAGGATGTCAAGGTCTTTTAAGAAATAAAACACAAGCCTGAATATAACAATATCTTGCTTTATTTCTACCTTGAAGATACCTACCTTGTTTTCTATACTGAAATAATTTTTCTGCCAGACAAAAAGTATTATTCAAATGACCTTGGTATCTGGACAAAATCACATTAACCTCTTGCACCCTCCCCGAAAGGAAAACCTGACCTTTAAAAAAAAAAAAAAGGGTCGGGTTACAGCCAACAAACATTTTTTTAAGGATGGCCTTAGCAGTCCAGTATTACACGTATTCAGGTATTTTTATGCCCCCCCCTCTAATTAGAGGGAAGGCATATAGCGATCGCTTTGTCCGTCTGTCCATCCGTCTGTCCGTCCGAGTTCCTTGTCCGCGCAATATCTCGGTTAATATTTGATGGACAGGATTGAAACTTGCATGCAATGTGGCCAGTACCTCGTAGTTGTGCAGCGTAGAGTATTTTCCGAGTTCCGGTATAATTTTCAAGAGTTATGGTCCTTTTTCTGAAATCTCTGTGAATGGGACTTGTCCGGGCTGGATCTTGGTTAATATTGTACGGACAAGTATGAAATTTGCATGATATGTGGTCAGTGCCCCACAGTTGTGCAGCGTAAAGTTTCTCCCCGTTTCGCTTATATTTTCAAGAGTTACGGCCCTTTGTTCCTGAAATCTCCGTGAATTGGGACTTGTCCGTGCTGGATCTCGGTTAATATTGTAGGGACAATTATGAAATTTGCAGCATATGTGGTCAGTGCCCTGTAGTTGTGCAGCATGAAGTTTCTCTGCGTTTCGCATATATTTTTTCAAGAGTTATGGCCCTTTTTTTCAAATCTTCGTGAATTGGGACTTGTCCGGGCTGGATCTCGGTTAATATTGTATGGACAATTATGAAATTTTCAGGATATGTGGTCAGTGCCCTGTAGTTGTGCAGTGTGAAGTTTCTCCACCTTTCGCATATATTTTCAAGAGTTATGGTCCTTTTTTTCTTCAAATCTTTGTGACTAGGGACTTGTCCAGCCTGGATCTCGGTTAATATTGTATGGACAATTAAGAAATTTGCAGGATATGTGGTCAGTGCCCTGTAGTTGTGCAGCGTGAAGTTTCTCCGCGTTTCGCTTATATTTTCAAGAGTTATGGCCCTTTTTTCTTGAAATCTTTGTGAATTGGGACTTGTCCGGGCTGGATCTCTGTTAATATTGCATGGACAAGTATGAAATTTGCATGATATGTGGTCAATGCCCCATAGTTGTGCAGCATGAAGTTTCTCTGCTTTCGGTTATATTTCCAAGAGTTATGAGCCTTTGTTTATCAAACCTAAGTGAATGGGATATATTTATTTGTCCAGGCTGGATCTCAGCTCATAACCGTTTTGGACCGGGAAAATGGCTATATATATGTCATTCTACATTCCAAAGCAGACCACATAGGTCCTGAAGTATGAAATTGCCCCAAAAAGAGTTTATTGGGTGCAAAATTCAAAGTTTATTGATCGCTTCATAATTTTACCACAATATACTCCCAAGGAATGTAGGTCTCATTTTCGGATTTGACGAAAGCCCCGGCGACCATCTTGCATCAAAACATTGTATTAGCACTTGTTGGTCGATACTTTGAATATGTATTATGCGAGGCATGGCAAAAAAATTGACTGAAATAGAATTTTCATAATCATGAAGGCCTCCACCGACCAATACAGAACAGAACAATGGCGGGGCAGTGTCGGATTAAAGCGGAAGGGGGGGCATACAATTGAGCAATCTCTGATTGCTTCCTTCCTGTGTGTTTCTTGGCAATTTCCATACAGAGTTCTCATCGACATTGTCATCGTGGATTATAATGGAAGCTCCAAGTCTACAAAACTCTATTGCTGGAAGCTGTGCAGCTGTTATTGAACTCATGATACGTATCGTAAATGTCACTGTACTTATATAAATTGAAAAAAATCAATTACTGTATATATTGTGTTCTAAATCGTGCTCGTATTCAAGTTGGGTTTTCCTTGATTTCAGGTGTTGATAAGTCGCGGTATCAGACAGCAGATCTCCCATGACCTGAAGAGTCTACCTGATATCTGTGATACACTGGCCAATGTAGACATTGCCACCAGTTTCCTCGTCTCTGCTCCCAGAACTCCCAGTGATAATCTAGAGGACTTCATGGTGAACACACTACGTATGAAGACACCTCTCATCAGTCTACAGGTTTGTCTCCCTTTGTGACATAAAACATTCAGATCAGATTAGATTAGTTATGCCCCCCCTCTAATTAGAGGGAGGGGGGGCATATAGCGATCGCTTTGTCCGTCCGTCTGCCCATCCGTCCGTCTGTCCATCCGTCCGTCTGTCCGTCCGAATTTCTTGTCCGCGCGATATCTCGGTTAATATTTGATGGACAGGATTGAAACTTGCATGGAATGTGGTTAGTGCCTCGTAGTTGTGCAGCGTAGAGTTTTTTCCGAGTTCCGGTATAATTTTCAAGAGTTATGGCCCTTTTTCTGAAATCTCTGTGAATGGGACTTGTCCGGGCTGGATCTTGGTTAATATTGTATGGACAAGTATGAAATTTGCATGATATGTGGCCAGTGCCCCACAGTTGTGCAGCGTAAAGTTTCTCCCCGTTTCGCTTATATTTTCAAGAGTTATGGCCCTTTGTTCCTGAAATCTCCGTGAATTGGGACTTGTCCGGGCTGGATCTTGGTTAATATTGTATGGACAATTATGAAATTTGCAGGGTATGTGGTCAGTGCCCTGTAGTTGTGCAGCGTGAAGTTTCTCCGCGGTTCGCATATATTTTCAAGAGTTATGGCCCTTTGTTCAAGTCTTTGTGAATTGGGACTTGTCCGGCTTGATCTAGGTTAATATTGTATGGACAAGTATGGAATTTGCAGGATATGTGGTCAGTGCCCTGTAGTTGTGCAGCGTGAAGTTTCTCCGTGTTTCGCATATATTTTCAAGTGTTATGGCCCTTTTGTTCTTAAAATCTTTGTGAGTTGTGACTTGTCCGGGCTGGATCTCGGTTAATATTGTATGGACAAGTATGGAATTTGCATGATATGTGGTCAATGCCCCATTGTTGTTCAGCGTGAAGTTTCTCTGCTTTCGGTTATATTTTCAAGAGTTATGGCCCTTGGTTCATCAAACCTAAGTGAATGGCATATATTTATTTGTCCAGACTGGATCTCAGTCCATAACCAATTTGGACTTGGAAAATGGCTATGAAATTGTTATTCTACATTCCAAAGCAGACCACATAGGTCCTGAAGTATGAAATTGCCCCAAAAAGAGTGAATTGGGTGCAAAATTCAAAGTTCACGATCGCTTCATAATTTCACCACAATATACTCTCAAGGAATGTAGGTCTCATAACCAGGTCACATTTTTGGATTTGGCGAAAGCACCCGGGCGACCATCTTGCATCAAAACATTGTATTATTTACTTGTTGGTCAATACTTGGTATATGTATTATGCGAGGCATGCCGGAAAAAATGAATGAAACAGAATTTTTATAATTATCCAAATTAGGCCTCCACAGACCAATACAGAACAGAACAGTGGCGGGGCAGAGTCAGATTACAGCGGAAGCGGGGGCATACAATTGAGCAATCTCTGATTGCTTCCTTGCTGTGTTCAGATTAATTGAAGTTCATAAAAAATATTTGGTCAGCCAGGGCGGTATCGAGACATTTTTTGGGGACTCGTATTTGACGTTGTTGTTATTGTTGCACGTAAATTTTGTTGCTGCTGCACAAAAACCTCAGAATCTCCAATGCTGTTGACTTACATCAGGGTTTGTTGGATCCTCGAAAATACCATTTCAGTGCTTTAATCAGTTCCAGGGTGTATATTTTCCTGTTTTCCCCGTAATCCTGTTCTAATCCTGTTCTCTCAAACACGTCGTCGTTGTTGCCACCAATATAGTGCATTCGGTTGTTTTCAAGTTTTTGATTGCGGTAGGTAGATCTGCGATCATTGCCTACTAGAGGGGTGTCAATGCAATGTCATTTAAAATATGTAATGCATAAAGCGTGGCCATGCAACGCGTGTTTGGTGTGTATCGAACTCAGAAGTTATGATAGCGGTTATAAGTTGAAGAGATATTAACAGAAATATTTTGTAAAATTTCTACATAGTAAAGAATGAATTTGTGGCATGTTTTGTTTTGAGGAAAAAATATTTTCCTTTCATTTGGGCGCGTGAGTTTGGGCACCCATACCGATTTACTGGTAGTAAAACAGCCCTGGATATGGCGCTGTCAGCAGTTATACCAGATTGTAACTGTATCATAAATGCAATATAATAAATAGACCAATAGAACCCCCATGTATGGTACTCATTTCTCAACATTATTTCAGGCAAATTACCTGGAGCTTGTCTTCTAATGAAACTATTATATCTTTCTTTTAGCAGAATGTTCATCAAATGATCTTTTGTACTTTTCTGTTCCTTCATATACAGGCCAAGAAGCACTGCCAGTTCAGACATGTTCAGGCCCTTTGGCTCCATCTATCACTGGAGAAACTAAAGCGGTTAACCAAATATGGCCAGGTTCGTATTTATCAAATATTATAATTAAAGTTTGTGGCTGGTTGTAGACCCATTATGGCACAGTTACATGGATATATGGAATTACTGTTTTTCTGGTTACTTCACTCAAAGTGTCACACATTGATGAAACTGAGCTGTGTGTTGTGAAATGTGGTGGTATGGTTGTGTCCAACTATTTGACTTCCATGAGATTAAACTGACAGATATTGTGACTTTAACAACTTCAGATTGCCTCTGTCTTCATGGAAGAAAGAAGCTTCTTTATTTCAACAATGCACAGAGACCGCTGCTATAATTCGCTTTTCTCATGGTTTGTACTTTCAAAGTAGCAGTCTGGACTTCTCTGGTATTCTCTAAGCCTAGCTTTCACTGTATTACGTGTACACTTGTACCTCAGTATAACTATAGTGAGTTTTCATTGCAGCAGCATTCAGATTGCACAATTTGATGGGGGGACACAACAGTGACCGCACTATACTGAATCCTGCTTTATAAGGAACTGTTTTATAATGGGGAGCAAGTGTACTAATTTTTATTTTTATTCCTCCTTCAGAATGCATTTGAAGCATTTAGTCAAGAATTCAAAAACGACCTAACTGAGAAGCAAACTGGTGAACTGTCAAACTACCTGGACAAACTGAAGGGTGACAAACTGGAGACCTTTATACAGGAGCTCCATGACTGTCTCGTACTGAGGATTATAATAGCACAAGATCAGTCAGCTGAGGACTTTGTGGATGTTGCAGAGATGAGGTATGGTGTAATAATCAGGGATGACAATCTGTACAGCTGAATCACCGGTTTCATGAATGAAGGTGTGGGGACAGAAAAGAGTGCCAATTTCTGTAGGGCTTATAAATTTTCCTGGGAAAAACACTGATTTGAGTGGAGGGTTTCCCTGCAAAGTAACTTCCGTGGAGTTTTACTGATTCCATTATGATGAATGGGGGGGGGGGGCGGGGGTGTCTTTGGGAAATGCTCAATATCTATATATAATCTATCTCCCTAGTATAATCTCCCTAGCGTGTCCGATTCCTCCTACTCCGACTCCTCCTCCGCTGTACTCACTGCACAGCGGGTCGCATAGGTGTGGCGCGGGATAGTGGGGCGAGAGACCTGGGTTTTTCGCTACCTGAGATTCCATGGGCCAGGCTTGCACCCTACAGTAGAATGGGTCGAATGCGCATGCGCAATGAGTAGTATAGAAAGGGCACGCGATCTCATGGGGGTGAATGAACCATGGGGGTGAATGAGCACTCATATATATAACTGTCCGAAGAGGGGTTATAACTTGAAATGTCTGCAGGGTACTCCCTTTTGGAGACAGATTTAAGACACAATCCACGGAGCAATCCACTTAATCACTGCATCTCTTTTAACTTGTACAAGATTGAAGCCAATGTCAAGATTTGAGTTCTGATCTTCTTTGCATTTTTTACAGACTGAGAGACATGCTCTTTGGTCATATGGACTCGTCATTGTATGAAGACGAGCGTATATTACAGACTGCCCCCCAGTTGTACCTGGACCAGTTCCCTGAGGATATCCTCTGCAAGCAGGTTGTACCTGTCCTCCAGGAAACTCTCGACCACACAGGTCCGTCCTCCTTCAGAGCAAACATGCTCTGTCGGTCTGCTACTCGGAGCAGACAGGTTTAGCGGTATCTATTGCCACAGAAACTATACAAATGCTGTGATATTATTTGTCTGGTTCATGAACTTTAAGCTTATAGAAGCTGATAAAATCACCAAATATGTGGGATTCATGCTTATGGCTGCTCATGCATCCTGCTAAAACAGTTATACAATTTAATATTGGGTTTTACAATAGCCTTTGTTAGATGTAACATGTAACTGTTTCTCTCTAATGAATGTTGTCTGTAATTATATGTTATTAGTTTCAGTTTCAAAAGTATTAGATTTGAGATCTGATAGAAATATAACATATTCTATGGTTGGATACATCTCAAATTCTTAATGATTAATCATTTGAAGCTTGTTGATTGGTTTCTATGGAGAATCCTGCCAACCTAGACATTTACATTATACATGCTAACCTGTAGGTTATATTTCAATGTTTGTGAAAAGATGATAATACAAAGTAAACTTTATTCATGTTTATACATGTATGAATTCTTTGCCTGAGAGTCATTGATGTAGGTATGCATGTTATTGGTTCCTGTAGCTTTAAGAGAGTGTTACTGTGATGAGGTACATGCCAGAGTTTTGTATTTTTCCTATAAGTGTCGTGTATGACTGTATATATGAACTAGACTTACTATAGAAAAGTTGAAATTGACTTTGTATCTGTGAACCTTGTAAACTAATATATGGTTACGTAAACTACTAAAGTAAATATTTTACAAATGTTATCTTTGTATTTTGAAGATAATGTACAGTTCTGTGTACATTTGTATACTAACAGATGTATGTGTGATATCTTTATATTAATCAACCATTGTATAAACTGCAACTTTGATAATTGTCTCAGCTTGAAGTATATTGTACTGGGAATATAGTCCAGAACATACAGATAGTCTACTATCCACTGTTCCAGTTTGGACAGTTTTACGTCTGTGGAATGTTTTTTAACACTTTGAAGCTTTACATAGGTTACCGTCATCCTGGTGCCAGCTGGAGAAGAACTCGGACAAATGCTCCAAAGATATACATCACAGTTTCATGTTCAGATTTGGAAATTATTTCTTTTGTTGAATGTATTTTGAAGCTTCAAATATACATGTAGTACCAAAATGCAAGGAACCACAAGTTATCAGGTACAAAATTCAATGAAAAACTTGAATCCATCAATTCCCAATAAAGTAAGTTTTGACCTGAAATTAATAATACGAAATTTGCTCAAATGATTACAAATCAGAAAATATAATAAATTTTAATGAATTGCCAAAAACAGAAATTGCGTCCTTTGAGTAAAAAGACTCAAAACTTTACAGCACTATATAACATACTGTGAGAGGACCTGTCAGTATTTTGCATATTATTTTCCTTTTCATTGATTCATTTGAAGTAACTTTGTATTTGAGTTGAAGATGGATACATGCATCTTGACATGCCAAGAGTTGACACTACATGTACTTGCCTTTGCTGATTGCGACACTTTTTTTCTTCAAAATATGGTTTGGTGATGTCAGAATAAATACATTGCAGTTCATATTTAGTGTGAACAGATGTGCCCCTGTATGACATCTTCAGAATTCAAATTTGATTGGCTATTCAAAGGAGATGTACATTTCCCATGAGAAAAACAACAAGGCACACACTGCTTGTCATATTTGGAGTTACAAGGAAAACCTCGCTGTTTGATGTTGTTTTGCTCAGATCTATGACATGTGCCTTTCCGGTTGAATAATTCTTGGATTGCATTAATGCAAAGATGGTATGTAGAACTACGAGTTAAACATGCTGTGAGACACTGACAGTAAAGTTTTCAATGAATTATTTGTGTTCTACACCCTATAGCTTAGACTCAATTTGTTGGAGTTGCTGTGTTATCTTATGTGCCATTCCTCTTACTTACAAAAATGTTTAAATGCCATGCATGTGGAATTGTCTCTCTTATAATTTCATAGTCTGAAACATGACAGGCTAAGGTATAATTGTTATGCCAACTTATCGCATCATACACAAGCATATTTTTTTATCTTGACACTGTATGTAATAAATATGCCACTTTAATTCTTAGTACAACTTACCTGTGCTTTATTCTGGATTATTTGACTGACTGTATTATTAAATCTCCCTAAATTATAATGGTAGTTAGATTTTGATGGATATTTACTGCTCCTTGCATTGATACAATAAATGGTTCAAGTGGATTGAGAAAATTGGTATTTCATTTGATGTCAATTCTATCACCCCTCAAGATTAAATATGTCTGGTATTCATTGAGAAAGAGTAAGTCTTCTATTTAATACATTATGGGCCTGACAAGTGTCATATTTTCACATGATTTTACCAAAGAGAAATCATCACAGGTGATGTTGCATGTATCAAGCGGAATGATATCGTTTATAGGTTTTAATATTTCTTAGAGATGTAATATGGAAGTATACATGTATGTCAAGTCCATATGGATGAGGTATTTGTATACACATGTAATTCCTGTTTGCTGTTGAGGGATTTTACTTGTATTGAGTCTAGAATTAGATGATATCCAGCTTTAAAAAACTATAATTATATTTTGATCAGTTTACATGCTTGTTGGAGGAAAATTTAATGTTCATGCAGATGGTATACACAGTTCTCCAGTGCTGGTAAAATAAATGGAAGAGAAGACATTGTGCTGACAAATACATACTGTTCTATGCTGTGTTGATGTTTATTGCTGATGTTTGTCATATTTGGTAAGATGGTAATATGGATTTTGCATGTCATGGATGATCTTACATCTACTCTAGTCGGCAGTGATTGTGGTATTGTCTCAAAGATACGTACATAGGGTAAGAACTGGTATATCATATCTTTTTGCTAAACATTTGTGCTAATATCTTTTTGCTAAACATTTGTGCTAATATCTTTTTTTTCGCTACACATTTGTTGTTTTTTTTGCTAAACATTTGTAGCAATATCTTTTTGCTAAACATTTGTGCTAATCTCTTCTGCATTGGTTGACCATGTGCATGTATGCTGCTTTTCCGTTGATTCATTGTGCCTTCAGATTGTTCATGATGATTCTTCAATAAAATTGTAACATAGATGAATAATTATACAAAATATTGTATTGTCTCTGTTTGCCTTTATACTTCACTGAGTGCACTAAATAAAATTTCAACGTGACGAATCTGATTATGAGTAAAAAAAAAAACAACCTAATTTTGAAACTGAAAACTACATGTACACATGTTGCATCGTAGTGAACCAGGTGAAGTGTTCAAATGCATATTCAAGCAGCAAGGCCATGGCCAGGATAGATTGAATTACATTTCAAAACGGAACATCCATGGGTAATTCTGGCTGTATGTGCAACCTGGTTGTCCACCACCCCATACCAGATTGAAACTTGGGGATTGCTCCATCCGTCATTCTGGCATTCCATTATTCTGTCTTTTCATCTTTCGTCATTCCATCACACTTCCCTTACTGTCCAGAAGTGTCTTTGAAGTAACTTTGAAGTGTGGCCATATTTCAACCTTGAAGTGCAAGGCTCAGAGTCAGAAGTGTGCTTGCAGTGTGGGTATTGTTTTGTAGCAATGCCATATAAGGGCATTGAAGTCACAATGAAGTCACTTAGAAGTGTGCCTCAAATATTTTAATTAGGTACTGCAAAGGCACTTCATAGACACTTCCACAGAAGGGTAACCTTCATAGGCACTTCTGAAGTGTTCTTGAAGTACCTAATTAGAATATTTGAGGCACTTCAATGTCCTTATATGGCAAGTCACTTCATCCACTCTTCTACAGAAGGATACCTTTCATATGCACTTCTGAAGTGCTCTTGAAGTACCTTATTAGTATCATAGCAAATCCGTGTGATGAAAAGGTATGTAAAAGCCACGAGATATTTACTTTCCCAGAAAAGAATACACAAATATATATTTGAGCACAGAAAGTTTTATTCAGAGAAAATACAGAGTGAGACAGAACAGTACATCATAAAATATTTACAATAAACCGCTAGCACAAATCCTTGAGACAAAATACAGCACAGTACTATATATGTATGTATTTACATGCAGTCTTTAGTATGAGAATTTATTGCAGTATTATTATTCAAGGGTGACCGTGTTCTTTTCCAACTTGAACTTTAAGTAGCAGATCTTTCGAAGGATAGTTTACTTCAGTTGCCCTGAGGTCCACTCGGACGTAACCCAACGCTGAAACCCACCAGTCTGAATTGTGAACTTCTTGGCCTGTGGCGATAAATACATTATCTATTATCCTTTCTTTAGTACTCCATGATATACAACAATGGAGATGAACAGTTTGTGTGATGTTCTAGCCAATATACACTATGAAGAAATCAACCATAGTACGTAGGTGTGCTCATTAAATTTCCCATCAGTCGAGTGGCTGCTTGAAGTGAGCCGAGTTCCTTGTTGCAGCTGTATTCTGGAATTATGAAAGTATATTGACAAAGAAGCCATTAGAAACAATCATGTGGATTTTGATAATTTGTCTCTGTTAATTCCTGGTTCAACTAAATCTTCATGCAAGGCTTCAAATAACAAATAAATGCTTATTAACTACAAATTGTATTCTTAAATTTTTGAAATGAAATAAATGTATGAAATGAAATGTTCTCATTTCTCAAGATGTGGGTAAAAATGTACAATTGAAGTGTGAAGATCCTTAGCTTTGGTATATGAACAGTGCAATCAATAGACAAGGAAAATATAGCCTGTTATAATGATGAAAATTAAGTCTAATCATAATTGATTATACTTTTTCTGATTACAGCTAAAACAGGTAATGCAAACATTTTATTATCAATATATTCTAAAACTTATTTCTTTACCATTTTGTCAAAAATCTGGTATGGGAATATTCTACATTCTGCAAGGAAAAAAATCAATACAATTTATGAATCAATAAAAAATCAAAACAACGAGATAATTTATTTAGAGCTACCATCCCCCCAACCAATTAAATCCACCTGTTTTGACATGAACTGAACAGTTTTGTGATAAAAATATCTCACCCTCAGGGGATTTCCTCCAGGGGTGCATGCCAATCTTCATATGAGGTCCCCAAGCCTGGTATTTCCAAGCTGACAATTCACACAATCACAACAATGGCATTTAATCCACACTGCCTTGATCAACCTGGATAGATCTGAAAGTGATATTGGGACAGAGATATGGATATTTCGCCATGTTACATGACCCATTAAATTTGACTGCAATTATAAGGTGGAGTA